>VWZG01009763.1:368256-480340 GCA_013396735.1 Grallaria varia | reverse complement strand
CCGCCCCGCTTAAGATACAGGCATTCTTCTTGCCCTTTTGCAGCTTTCAGAAGCCTCAGCTTTCCTTTTGGGGATCTCAGTGCCCAGAGACATCTTAAGCCAATTCTCTTAATATCCTGAGATTTTCATTGAGTCCAGCTGATCTGGAAATACGCGAATTATCCTGCTACTCTGTACTGCAGCCTCAGCATGTGTTCAGGACTTTGTCGTGCTAAGTACTGAACACGAGTAATAAAGACAGTTCTTTCACTGAAGGCCTGATTAGCGGCACATTCTAATACGTGAGGCTAAGCAGAAGCCTCTGGCCAGACAGAGGCAGGTTAAACAATGAAACATCCTTCATTAGCCTAAAAGATAAAAGTGTCCTCTTGTGCATGGTCTGGCTGTTATCAAATGTTCTGCAGGCATTTCAGCAGGGGGGAATTTAAAGCAGGCGTTAGAAGAGGACAGTGTTTTAGCCAGCCTGCCCTTTTACACTGATCTGCTAAAGCAATAAAAAAGGCAGATACAAAGACTAGACAAAGGAGTGAGTGTTGGGAACAAACGGAGAAGAAGAGATCTCCTGGCCTGCGAGGCTGGCTACTGTGCACAGAGCTGGAGGCACAAGTCGTGGGCTGAGTTAAAGTTGATAAAACAAGTGGGGAATGTAAGGTTGGGCCTCCTGCCATATGCTGTCTTCCAGCAGCTGGGGTCCTCTGGTGTGTTTGGGTGGTGTGTGCCACTGGCAGGTGTTTTCACCCAGCATCTCTGCCTTGGAGCCCACGCAGATACCTCCCATCCTGGTGCTGTAGCTCTGGGGAGGTGGTGTGGGCACAGCTGAGCTATGGTTTGAGTGAAACCTTATTTTGCCTCCTGTTTTCTCCCTCGTTTGGCATAGGGTTAACCTGGATAGCTTTGCATGAAGGTGCTAGTGCAGTTCAGTTTGGACTGGGCATATTTGCCCTCTGATCTGCTCCGTGCTCAACTGAACTGCTGTCAGTTCATCAACCCGGGGGCTGGGTGGATGAGTGACACTGAGAAGAGGGCTGTAAACTTCTGCCTTTAATGCCTGGCATTAAGGCCCTCAGGCAGGGAAATGGGATGCACATCCTGGTGAAAAGGATGACCAGAGCAGGAAAGAAAGAGGAGGCTATGAGAAGACATTGGGCAAAGGTGTTTTTCACTCCAAAGTTTTGGAGAGCTCTGGGTCCTGGGCAGGGTCTAAGACAGTCGACAGTTCAGAGATACCATTCCTGGCTTCTGGAACAGCTGAATTCAAGTGGGCCCAAAGTGGCTACAGACTAACTATTCCAGCTTTTTACTCCTGATTCATCTAAGTCTGTTCCTGGAAATTACTTTTTTAAGGAGTTATTAATTAGTTGTGAGCCACAGGGGGTAATTAGTCTGCTAATCACTGGGTTCCAAAACCTCACCAGCCACTCACATTGCTCTCAATGGCAGCCCTTTTACCTCCGTAATGCTAAACTGGCATTCAGGAACACCATTAAAATGCTGTGATGCTCCGGTTGAGCTCAGCCTTGTCAAATAGCAATAAGCTATATGTACACGCTTTCACACCATGGGGCACTTTGCTCTAGTTATTGTTTCTGCATTGGACAGCATCGTTAATTCAGTCATTGCATTGTGCCGTCTAATGAGAGAGAAAAGTGCACTGGCTGAAGATTTCATCCTACTCCCCAGAAGATTTAAATAAATAGCATCAAAATAAAGACTAAAGCCCTGTGTCCCAGGCACAGCCCCATCTGAGCCGGCTGGCTGTGTTTGCCAGACTGCCGCTGAACGGTGCTGCAGGTGTTCTCTGTCACCGCCACACATGTCTGAACCAGGTGCCCTGTGAAATCCAAAAAAGTGCACTTCCTCTGCTTTGTCAGCACGGCTCCCCTTTGCCTGCAAGGCTTTCAAAAGCATGAGGGAAATGACTCACCCGGCAGAATGTGAGAATTATCCTGTTTAGCTGCTCTGCTTTATCCTGTCAGAAATGCACGATGAAAAACTCTAGTCACAAGAGACCGAGGGGGCTCCCATATAACTGACAGACACCAACTGTTTGAGAGCACTCAGATCCTGTTATCGAGAGGAGTCCAACCCCTGTGCTGCACCTCCATTTATCATCATTTTAATCCAATTGCAAGTCTTTTCAAAAATCTCCACACTCTTTCATCCTTCTCCCACTTTCTCTTCTTTTCTCTGCTTTTTGGTGGTTTTTGGTTTTGTTTTTGTGTACTTCTAAACTCCCTGCCCTCCCAAATATTTTTTGTTCTTTTAACTTGGAAAAGTATATATTGTCAGAGACGATCCCAGGCCAAAATTTCTCTGTTCAAGCTGTATAAAGAGACGATTACTTCACCTAAATCAGTAGAGTCAGCCCAGATTTAGCTACTGAACTGGGCAGAATCCATCCAGCTAAGTAACTTTTCTTTTTTATCTTTTTCGTGTTCAAAGTGATCCTGAAAGGTTCCAGATAACAACTGAAACTAGTTTACTCATACAAGCTAAGGCCCAAATTTCACCATCTTGTGTTTGTCATTAAGGTAGTGTTACTCTGACAGGTATTTTATACTCAGAGTGAGAGATGGCTGTTATCCATGAGATCTAAACCTCTCTTCATGGAGGCACTTTCTAAGCACTCGGGCAGATTTTGTGTTTAACTTTCTGTATCTGTCTAAATGCATTCTGAATCAGTGTCCAAAAGAGTCAGTGAAAACAATTGCTATTGCCATTTCTCGTTTATAGGAAGAAGAATGATTCTGAATTATTCTGTCCCTTGAAAATAGAATCTGGCTGTTGATATGCTGACACAGTCCTCCTGACTGTGTTGCTTGTCCACAGTTGGACTTCAGTCAGGATCTGACTGTGATGACGTTAGGCTGTGGCTGTGCAATTCATCTTGTTTTTGAGTCCCCATTCAGCGCTGAGAAAGTCAGGGAGAATGTGGAAGTTGAGTGGGTCATTCTCCTTTTTGCTGACCCACTAGCAGGTGATGCTCACATGGTTGTCCTGTGCCTTGGAGCCAGAAGGACCCCTAGGATGTCTCTGAAAGCAGCTGTGGGAAGGTGAGGAAGAACTGCTGACACCTGCACTCAGAGTAGGAGATTTGAGGGACCATAGCACAAGTACCTGCTAAGCAGGAGCTCTTGCGATACAGATGGGTCTAGTTCTGTGAATACTCTGAATTTGTTATAATGCAGCATATAGGCTGAAGAAATAGGGAGGAAGCTGTAGTTTTCAAATAATTTTGTGTTTTCATTGGGGAAAAATTTCAGCTGATGGAATTTCTCAAAAATCAGAAACAGAGCAAGCTTAAGCTCAGAAATTGTTCACTCTGCCTCAAATCTGGCATGAAATGGCTAAGGGTTATGTGAAACATCTTGGGTTTTATGGTGTCAAACACTAGTCACACTTTGGCCTTGTATATACTCTGATGCTATCAGGACTCATCAGTGTTTCTCTAGTGTTACTCTAAAGCTGCTGACAATAAAGTCATGCCGTCTGAAAACAAAGCAAAGACCAAATAGTTTTACCATGTTTTGTGCATTTATCTAAATGATAACTGCTACTGCCAAGAAAATAAAATTCAGATTGCAGTCAACAATAGGTAAGCTGAGGCCTAGGAAGGACTGAGGTCTAATTCTGGTTTTGCCACAGGGCCACCTTTCCCCTGAAACCACACTGAAGCTGAGCTGTTTGGCTAGCTCTGACTTTTCCTAAGCATTCCTGCCTCTCCCTTACTCTTTGGGGCCCATGAGCACCTGTGATGCCTCAGCTGTTTGCACTTTCTGAGAGCACCTTTTGGTCCGTGGGTGCACAGTGTTGTTTGGGTTGTCAAGGCATTGTCTGTGAGTAAAAGTGCAAGAGCTGGAGGAAGTGCAGAGCTCCTGGGGCACACTGCCATCCTCTGTAGGGAAAGAACTCCCTTCCCTTCCAAGCCTGAAAAGGTCAGAGGTAGGGAATTCTCTCCTTTGGTCTGAAATATTCCTGTGAACCAGCCGCAGCAACGTTTTTGGGTTTCCAGTGCTAAATTGTTCTGGGTTTCTAGTCACTGTTCCATCTGCCCTGTCACATGCAACAAACAGACATGAGATTCCCTAAAAGTTTAGTTGGGAAACTTTATATCATTCTCTCAGTCAGTGTTTGTGTTGGGAAAGAAAAGATGGTGGTAAAAGTACTGCTCAAACACCAAGTACCAACACCAAGTAGGAACAGATGTCCAGGCAAACTGCTAACAGCCGCTGATGAGAGGAAAAGGAAGTTCACAGCCACTCCCTCACACGATTATAAGAAGTCTGAACTTTCCTCTCTGGTTCCCCTTCTTATCTTTTCCTGGATGAAACAAAGCTAATCTAAGTAGTTTTTGATTTTCAAGATATTCAAAGATCAAAAACCTAGGTGTGACTATCCATTGTGCCTGAAATGATACGGCAAGTTTTCCAAAGCCATCTGCAGGAGAGGTATATCTCTGCTAAACTAGAGCATCCGTGCACTCCCCCTTATGCCTCTGATATCTTATGTTTAGGTCAGGATCTGCTCCTATCTATTTACTTATTTAGTTCACAATTTACACCATATACCTACACCAGTTTTCTATCAATATGTAACATAGACAAAAAAGTATATCTAAAATCTGTTACAAGGAATATCTCCATTCAGCCCATATTTTTCTGGTGACAAAAAAATACGGAGTGCATAAATCAATTATACACCATCTTAAAAGCATTTCAAACACTGTTACAGATTTGTATGGTAAAAAGTTCACTTTATAGGGACATTACAATTGTCACTTACATGAGGATATTCTTAGAATGTAATAAAAAGGGAAAACCTGAACTATTTATTCTAGCAGTTTAAATTATTTCCATGCAAACTTTTCTGAATTGATAGGACTAAGAATATATTGCCCTTTAAAGTAATGTTAATAGAAATGTATAATTTAGAAGCCCTAAAACAGAAAATGCATTAAATTATGTGGTGTTATGTGAAACTTTATATTCATCCAACTCTGAAAAGTGGTTGGGTAAAGTTGGAATCCTGCTCTAACGATCTGTTCGTTGTTTGCTTTTGCTGTCTTTTCTGGCAAAAATATTTTGTATTGCTTGCGAGTCCCATTAGCACTGCAGCATGGGAGCAGCCAGGAAAGAGGATTGCCTCCAGTTCCTTCCTCTGTGTGAGAAGCAAAATATTCTTGCTAGTTCATTGTCATTTTACCACCTGTGCAAAACCACTTCATAAACTGAAGGCAGTGCAGCTCCCTGTGCTTTCCTGAGGCTGTCACTGGGGCTGTAGAGCCTTTCTTGCTTGCCTGGATGCTAAACAGAACTGAAGGAATCCAGCATGACTCTCTGATCCCAGGCTCAGCTTGTAGTGCTGGTGGCTGTGAGGAAATCCGTACAATAACTGCTCTGCCTAGAAACTGAACAGCTCTCTTAGCCAAAAATAAGCCTGAAGCCCCAGTAACTTTAACAAACACTTCTACAGCTTCCCATGCTGAGCTTTCGGAAGGCTTCTATGCAGTCAGAAAGGAATCATTCTTAAAAAAGAATCGATTTTAAAAATTCTGGATTTTCCCTATTCAAAAACAGTTGTGAAATTCTCATGTTGATTCCATGTTGGAATCAAAATTCTCATGTTGATATTTTCCAGGGAGTTAATGAAAAAATACTGAGGTTCCAGATAGTGTCAGTTGGAAAGGTTAGAATTAACTATGCCTTCACACTGTGAAGCATGTTACTAACTAATAGAAGCTGAATTGCATAACTTAAGCTATACAAATAATATGTGTCTAATAACGTGTAAATATTGAAGTACAGAACATTTTATTTGATCAGTCTATCTTGGTTCTGTAAGTCACATATTCAAGTCTGGAAAACATAATCCCATACCATTAGTGGATGTCAAGTTTATGATTTGGATTTTAGCTGGAGTGTAAGAGTTCAGTAATGCCAACACATTGAATGCCTGGCTATAGCTGCCAAATATGTGCCTGTAAGAACAGCATGGGATACTTCTGGGACTTCCTGTGCACCTTGGTGTTTCTTTTTTACTTTTTTTTTTTTTTTTTAATCTAAAGCATTAGGATATATGTGTATGAGTATTGTAATGGTCCTGTTTTAAGGGAGGGCAAACATATTCTCAAGCCACCTTTACCTTTAACCAAATTTTTCAGGGGGTAATTCATTAGAATTTATGTACACTGGGAGTGATAAAAAGTTTTATTTTTTGGAGGTTTTCTCATGATCATAATTCAGAATAATTTCAGAATGTGTTTTCTGGTCTATTTGGTAAGGACATACTTTACTTTCAGTGCTCAGGGAGCATGTAACTTTCATGACATCTTATAAGTAGCTCCCAGGGGAGTTGTAGAAGGTTGTGTTTTGTTTCTTATTTCAGTGTGAAAACAAATATACCTGAGAATTTATTGAAGTTTTAAGAGTCACCTAATTAAATGAACAGAGTTTATTGCAATAAACTGTATTTTTCTGCTCATGGTAAACAGCTGCTAACCAGAGCTTGCAATCTTTTAAGCGAAGCTGTCACAGTCCCAATTTTCTCACTAGCTATGAGGCAGGTATTCAAGCTGGAATCTTTCCCATGGCTGATGTAGACTGACAGCCAATCTCACAAAAACTGTGGGGATAAGAACTTCAATAGACCATAATTTAGGTTTCAAGGGACACTGAGTGTCGAGAGCACAATGTTGGTTTCAGTGAAATTTGCACCTGCTTACACCAGATTTGCACTTCTCTCCAGCAGAGGAGGTGTGTGAGGCTGAGCTTCCAGTCGCAGAGCTCTGGGGTGTGTGCCTGCTCCTGCCTGCTGGGAGGGTGCTGTGAGTAGGTCCCAATGAGCTGACCAGAACACAAACCAGACACCACAGCTGCTTTATAATGGCCCTGATCACTCATGTTAAAGTAAAAGCCTTACTTGAAATCCAGGCGTTTGCTGTAATGTGTTCTTACAGATTTGCCTACAGGCTGAAGTAGTAGCAATACAGTGTCAGATACAGGGACTCAATGCAGGAAGACTTTCAGACTAACCAACCATGCTTTCAGACTATCCAACTGCTCCTCTTTTCTTGTTGTCTGATTCACCATTGCTGAATCATCAATGTAACTGATAAAACAGAAGCAGGGAAGTTCATTTACCATTTTTTAGATATGTCTACACATTTGCTTTACTACCTGAAGTGAGCCAATGGGTTGGAAGACTGCTGCATTCATGTCCTCTTCACACATCTTAACACAGGGGTTATTGCAGCCTAATACTGTTGCTGCAAACTCTCTACACTACAGGCTGTCTTGGCAGCTTCAAAGTTTTCTCTTGAGCCTCTGCATCCACACAGCCCAGGATTGTCCAGCAGGTAACATGCCTTCCTGTGGTCTGTATTACAGAGATGATATCACTATCACAGCTACTGCTGTTTACACATGACTACTATTAAAGAGCTGTTCAATGCAGGATACTGTTCTCTTCACTACTTGCTTCTCTTTGTTTTGTCCATAAGCAACAGAAACACCGTTTCCTTCTTAGAGGCCCTGTTAATAACAAGCCTACAGAATGGGAACTCCTCAGTCTAGGGCTGGCTTTCATACACCCCACCTGGGTGCAGTGGCAGACCCAAACCACTGCACAGTCGTCTCCTTTCCACACTATCTCCCACCAGTCTCTCTGAAGGAGTCACTGCTATCCAGCTGAGATTATTGATCCTGTGGGATGTTCTTATCACAATAAATCTCTAAGAGGAATGAAATGACTTGGTAGCAGATCTGTGGTAGTAGTTGCTTTTGCTGGTATTTGCCTTACTGGAACTCGTGCACCTATTCTGGACTACATGAGGCATAAAATTCAGCCAAGAACTCCTCCAAAGGTGAGGGCCTGTTGGGATATATACCTGTGCATTCTGCTGGGTGTTAGATACATTGCTTCCAAAGATGGAAGTTCACTGTTTGACTACTTTGCTGTCCAGAATGTTTATGTTTACTTTGGGTCTCATTCTGTTGAACATGAGCCCACAGAGGAGGTAACTCTCTTGACCTAGAAATCTGCTTGAGAATGAAGTGGTGGCTGTAAGGCACATAAAGAAGCTCTTCCTTGTGTCTGTGGGCAGGAGTGACAATTCTGAGGCAAAAAGAGGCAAGTGCTGGCACTTGAACAGGCCAAGGGAATCTCCAGGCTTAATATAGAGGCTGGCATTTGGCCTACTATAAATATTGCTGTTGCCCCACTTTGCCCATCCTGTTTGTAGAGTTTTCCAGTCTTGTCATGGCATCTTTCATCCTTCCTTCATTGCAAAGCAGTGGGCATGTGGCAGATGGCAACTCAATCCTCACGGGGCTCCATGGCTGTCACAGAGAAAAGTGGAGCCTCTCTCGTGACTGTTGTTCTCACATGCCATGTCTCAGAAACAGGTTAGCCTCCCTCCAGAACTGCAGAGCTGTCTTAGGTTAGATGCAGTGACATTTTGTCTATCTCTGCTGCCTCCTTGAGTATGAGTTGTTGTATCCACCCTTTGCTCTCCCCTGCTCTCTCAAATGAAAATAAAGGAGTCTCCCTCCTCCTTTGAGTTCCACAGACAGTCTGAAAGGACCAGAGCAGGCTCTCATGCCCCTGCCACTTTTCTGTGTTTCTGTGTGCTGTGTTTTCGCAGGGGAGCACATGTTTAAAAAGATCCCTGGGAGATGCCTTTGGCTCAGCTCTGAAATGCTCTGAAAAATACCAGTCTTGGTGTCCCTATCATATTTTTTTGTCACCAACTCTGAACCACAAGATGTACAGAAGTCAGGAGAGGAATCTCAGTCTTATGAGATTTCAGGTTCCCTTAGCACCTCATCTGTTCCTCTTTACTTTTCACCTTTGGGCAGAAATGGAGCGCTTTAGATCAAGGCTGTTTTCCTGGATGTGAAAGCGAGCTTTCTTTGGCCTTTTGGTGTTTTGGTTGTTGGGGGGGAGGGAGGTGGTGGTGGTGGTTGTTGTTGTTGTTTGTTTTTAAACAGACAAAACCAAATTTATGAGGAACCTACAGAGGTTTGGATTAAGAAGTCCAGGGTAATTCTGAGGTTTAGGAAGATGCATTACAATGATAGGTTCTCTCTAGTCTTTTAGATTAGGGTGAGGACTGAAAAGTACCAGCTGGTGTTTTTAAGTCTAGGTAACAGCATACTCAGGTCTTCCTACCCTATTTTCTTACATATGGAGCATGTAAGAGAGGGAGTAAAGGGAATTCATGGGTATACCTGGTAGGAGTATTGTGCTCTAACATGGTCCCATATAATGAGCAATCTAATTTGGGTATGATTTATCTCCTCTCTTCCATGTGCAGACAACAGAATGAAATTTTGCATTTCAAAAAAATGTGTTTTTTAAGGACAGTGTTTTGCACAATGTAAGGCAAGCTCCCACTGCCTGATCAGAGACATCAGCCTCTGTGAGAAGGTGACAAACCACATAGCTGCAGCAAAGGGTAGGAGCTCCATTTCCCCATCAATCTCCTTTGGTGAGGTGTTGCTGGTGGCTTCTTTTGTGGCAAATGAGAGTGCAGGGCACTGTGTTATAGTTCTGGGCCTCTTTCTCTGCTCCTGGGCTGCCACAACCTCTTAGGGATTTTTTCTGCATATTACAAGACGCACACTTTGTTTCTGCTGATGTCAGCATGAAAAGAAAAGAAAATCGTCTTTTCACTTAAAGTGTTGTAAATCAGCCCAGTAAACCAGACTACACATTATGCTTTTGTTACTGAAAGTTAAATTACAAGGAAATGAATGGTGCATAATAATTCCCCATGTCACCGAATTCTCCACTTCTCAGCAAAATAGTCTCTCAACGCAAACAGGTTTACAACAGTCCTCCCATCGCTGGGGAAGAGGCGCTCTCTAGTGGCTTTTTGTCTGAAAAATTGCTGATGGGTGGTGGCAGAACAGCTCAAAATAGATTCATCTGAACGTGGTGAGCATCATTATGAGAAGAAGTTGTATTCAGATAAGTCATGTTATCCCAGTCCAAGATTTGTTTTGGTGAAATAATATACTCACAAAAAGACTAAAGGGATTGTTTTGTATTTATTTAAAGCATTATTAGTTAAATTGTGAGCTCATGTTTATCATGTTTGCAGCCTTATTTCATCAAGGATAACATAGTAACAAATATTTCAGTTTTGAAAAGAAGTGTGTGCTTCGCTTCCACATTGCATTTGGTGATCAGCACTTCTAGGGCTGTGCTTTCTCCGCCTGGATTTGGTGGTTGAAAATTGCAGAGCAAATGTGTGCTGTTGGTCTCCTGCTTGAGGTTTAACAACTGAGTATGAAAAGATCCCTAAAACTAAGCTTGGAAACAGACAAAAGCACGTTCACATTTACATACCTCAGGTGGCCATTTCTGTGTGCAACAAGTGTGCAAGGCTGTGTACAGCTAGGTATAACTAATCTCTCTGTCATGCCAGACTTACAGATGCTTATAGCTGCTGCTGTCAAAAGTAATCTTAAACAAGAATCCAATAATCTGGGACTGTCCCAGCGGAACTTCAGCTAAGAAAGGGGGATCTTTCATGAACAAGTCATTCTTTCAGGGCACCCAGGAAAGCATTTTGTTTGCAGCATTCCCACCCCTTCCCGCACCCCTTCATCCCCCTGCTGAGCCAGGCTCTGTGCAGCTCAGAGAGAGTTGGTTCTGCAGGGGAAGGTGGGGCAGAGACAGGGAGGCAAGCATGTCACATCTTTTCAGTCTCCTAAACTCGAGCCTTTCCTGCACGTTCAGGAAACCTTTTCCTGATATTTGTTCTTTGGGAAGGGTGACAACAAAGAGACCGAGGGAGAGGTTTAACTTGAAACAAAGGCAGGGAAAGAAGTTCTGAGTTTCGAGTTTTTCCTTGTACCCTGAGGAGTCCTGAGGCATCTGCTAGTTTCAGGCATTAAGCCTTCCAGCCTGCTGTGCCAGGAGAGTTCAGTTAAGGGTTTGACGTGTTTTGGGCACGATGTCCTGCTGCAGGATGGTGGTAAGGAGATGAGCTGGTTTGTGATTGCTAGCACGAGCTAGTATTTGCTCAGCCCCTCTGAATTCAACACGATCACACTCCTTGCAAGCTGGGAGAAGCCCTGCTAGGGATACATATCTTGCAGGCTGAGTCAACCAGAACACTATTCCTCTTTGGTCTGCTGACCTTCCTCTGCTTCAGTTTCTACTGGATGCTAAGAAATTACACTACTTCAGAACTCTTTTGTGGAACAAGGTGGCTGCATTGTAATTTGACTCTTGAAGCTGTGGGCTTCAGAAACTGATCTCCTAGAATGCACTGTTCTTCCACACCTAGGCAACTCAATGTCCGTGCCATGCACATATGATTCTAGCTGTATGGTAATCAAGACAATACCTTTAGAGACAGCCAGTCAGGCTCAAAAGCTGCCATGCCTTCTTCTCAGCAAAACATTTTAGGACCTTGACTCACAAATACAAGACTGATGCAGTTACTGGCTCCAAGGGGTCCTTGGTCCCACTCCTGAGTGGTGCTGCAGTCTGTGAACTGTGTGTGAAACAACTCCTGCAATGGTCGGTTCTACAGCTCAGTGTTAATAACAAGATATTGCCAGTGTGTTTAGGACAAGAGGAGGACACGGCAGCACTTAGGGTTCAGCTTCATTTCTACAGTTCAGCTGCTCCTGTTACAGGGGAGGAAGCCTCCAGGGGATGTGCAAAGCAGGACTGAAGGGCTGCTACTGCTATTCTTCAAATTTAATCCAGTCCTTCCATGAGTCAACTCCCCACTTTATTTTGTCTGTCTGTTGGAGTGTCCAGCCAGTAAGGGTGCATGAAGAGGTAATCAGGGTACTCTGTTGTCTAAGGACCTATTGTCTGCATTTTCCAAAAAGGTAGACATTGATAATGTGAGGAAATGAGAGATTAAAGGATGGTGATGTATGGAATTGATTAGGTCAGCTTCTAAGTAGAATGAGAAATGGCTCTTCATTTGTAAATCTTTTTTCCCCTCTAATAAACACTGTAAGACATCATTCTGTATTAAAAACTAATGTATGTGGCTCCTTTTTTAAGGAGAAGAAAAGAAAGAAAGAAAGAAAATGCTTTGTTTCTCAGAGGCACCATATGTACCACATGCTGCAGTTGCTATGGTAATTATTCACATTATTGAATAGCACTGCAAGGGGTTATACAGAAATGAATCTGGCTGGCCAAAGTGCTTGTTAGAATAAGTATGTCCAGTTATTTATAAAAGCCGCCATGGAGCACTTGAGGAAAATAAGCATGTGAAGGAGAAGGAGGGAGGGGAGGAAAAGGAGAGGGGGAAGACTTTTATGAAGCTGAGACCAACACGCTGACATAACATCTTCTTCCCTCAGTGGGAGACGGCATTTCATAGCCTTCTTGCGGAAGAAAAACTAGCAAACTTAAATTATTTTTACATAAGTTATTAAGTTGTTGCCAACAAGATATGGAGTAATTTCTTTATAAAAATACTAGTGAGGAGCCAAGCGTGAGGCTCAAATAGAACTTCCAGGCTTACTTTGATTTGCCAGACAAGACTATGTTCGTACTTTTGTTGACTGTAGTTGAGTCAGTCCTTGTGTGCTGTAGGGCTGGCTTTTCAAGGCGAGCACTCATCTCCTGAACTGACTGAAATACTGAGAGAGTGAATAACCTGTGAGATAACAGCTTCCAAGATTTCAGCACTGGCCAAAGCCAACCTGATTTGAAGCTGCAGCCTAAATATGAGCTACAATTGAACAACTCTACTTTGGAGTTTTTCTGAAACAGAAGATTGCAGTTAAGGGAGCTCCATGGAAGAAATATTCCTAGGCGATGTAAATAAATTAGCAGGAATTAATTTAGCTAATTAATTTGATTGCTGTAAATTAATAAAATTTTACCAAATCATGTCTGCATTTTCTATAAGGAGATGATTAATGTGCCTTGATGCTAGAGGCATAGATAAAGCTCAAGACCTCGTTGTACTTAAATCTAGAGAAATGTACTCTTCTGGTGACACTAGAGAAATTATGTCCTTGGATGGAGTGTAGCTAAAGGCATGTCTGTGAAGATTGCCATTTGCAGTGACCAAATTGTGTGGACTTGAGAGGGAAGTAACGAGGAAGGCCGCTTACAGATCTGAGATACTAACTTTGGCAGCAGAGTTTCTGGGCAATAACCAGAATTCAAAAAGGTATTTCCCGTTTGGAAATGTGATCTGAAAATCAGTAGATTGAAATTCTGGAGGAAGAAGGTACAGATGTCTGTATCTTATTAGGAATAATCTGTTGCAAAAATGTCAGATTGGGAACAAATCAATAGAGACTTTGCAGAGCCAGGAGTCAAAAATATGGCAGCATTACAACAAAGGCAGATGTGCTAGCACATATATATATATATGTGTGTGTGTGTGTATGTATGTGTGTAAAAATATATAAATATTTATAAAAATACATACAATTGACAATAAATTAAGGACATAACTTTTTTTTGCTGTATTTAGTACTTGAAGTAAGTATCCAGTTTGTATTGCCTGGCTGGGGAGCAGAGGTGACTGACAGCAAGCAACAGAAGTTCGGAAAACATGACTGGTAAAGACAGACTGAAGGATTTAAGGTTGTTCAGTCTACCAGAAGGTACTTAGGGGAGATACTATAACTCTACAACCTGGAAAAAGCTTGCTTCAATGTAAAGGGAATAATCTATTTTCCTTGCCCATAAATAGAGGTGAAGAGAAGCAATGGGCTTAAATGGAGCATGGGATTTAAGTCATGATTAGGAAAACCTTTTGCATTGTAAGGTTTGTGGAGGACAGAGTAAAGCTCTTGTCTTTGAGGTATGAAAGGGGTAGAGATTTTCCTGTTCTAGAAGGAGAAGGTAAACAATGTCATCCTCAGAGGCCTTCCTGTGACTATGAATAAATCCTCTTGAATCCACAACATGTATAAGGACTCACAAACTTTACTTGAAATTTCAAACTTGCATCAGGACCGGGCTTTTGATTCAAATTCTTTATGGACTGTGATGGTTCTTTGAAAGGGTGTCTCAAGGAAGTTAAAGAAGCCCTCACAGAATGAGAGAAGTGGAGCATGAGGAGAAGTAGAGAAGAATACCCTAAGAATCAGCATATGACAAACAGAAGGAGCCCACTTAGGTTGTCTTAATTTGAGAAGAATTGTAGTGACACTCTCCCCTCCGGAAAGAAGGTTGTTTTCTAACTGAACATGCATATGAATTGCTTTGAATTACCTTGTCAGTGTTAGGATGAACCTCTTTGCATTGGGAAAGAGACTGCACAAGCTGAGAGAGGAGTAGCAGGAGCTATTGTGCCATGTCTGGTAGGCCAGAATTTCAGGTGAGAAGAAAGGATGTCTGAATTTGTAAAGGAACAGCACTCCCTGGGTTGCTCTGCACTCTGCAACCTGCTCTGTGCCATGACACACTTGGCATTCCCAGCAATGGGTGTGAGTGTCCAGGAGTGTCTCTGTTCCTCTTCCCACTGCAATGCTTTATCATGAGTGCAGACCATGGGTTCCCCCACATCATAGCTTCATCCACATGAAGCAGTTGGCCTAGTCTGGGACTTGGTTTGGGTGCATAGTTGTGAGCAGATGCGGCCCCCAGCTAAGAGGGGTGGAGGTGCAGCCCCACTGGGAGATCTCCCAGAGAGATGTCATATGTATGTGTTGAGTGCATTCTCTGGTAATCGAGCAAATTGCTTTAACAGACTGTTCTCAGGGGTGTCTCAACACCAAGGACTCTTCTGGCTCAAATGTTTGTACTTGGTTGAGACTGGATTTCACAGTTGCTTTCTCCCCTTGTTCTGAGCTTCCTCTTTGTGTGTCTGAGATGTGTTTTGTCTGAGCATGGGATTTGGTCTGCCACCTTTGGAGAGCCATCTTCCAAGCAGATGGAAGTGAGACTGCAAGAAACCCCTGCAGCCAGAGACAGAGAAGTTTTTTTTAGCTGGCAAGCAGGGAGCTTCTTTTGCCTGCAAGTCTGTGTCCATCTCCTCACCAGCTCCCACTAATTATGTCAGCTTGTCTTTCACCCAACTTCCAGCCGCTCCTTTTCAATGCCCACATCTGTGACTACCAATTAACACAACAGCAAGTTGGAACAGCACTACCAGACAGCCCCCTGTAGCCATAATGGCATTAAAATACTGTTTTGACCTGAATGAATTTTCTTTGTTGGACAGTTGCAGCCTTATGGAGGCTATAATTACAATGGTAGCCTTAGTTCTGCAGATATAATTTGGCAGTGATGTACTGAGAACAAACAGGATTACGAGGCAGACCGTATGCCCAAATATACCACTTAGATCATTTGAAAATCTTTAAGAAATCGTTATAGCTGAAGCTGTAATGTACAGTGCGTGATTACATGCTCACTGCTAACAGCATAGCTTGTCACTTGCTATGGGAAGCAGGCAGCACACAAGCAGAATTTATTTTTGAGCAGCATGTGACATAAATAGTAATCTTCAGGGAGTTCACCATTAAAAACATCACCAGAGACTCAGCTGCAATCTAAAGTATTTGGTGAAGCAATGTTTTGAGAAGGGATTGTATCTTAGCACATAAAATATTTAGATAAGGCACTAAAGATGTGCTCAGCTTCCCAGAAATGCAGAGGGCACCTGACAATGCATTATTAACAGCTTTGAAGTTCAGTGGTGGGAGGGCAGAAGAGCAGAATCAAGACCAAGGGAAAGCTTGTGTTAGGTAAAGAGGTTTTGTAGTAAGTGCGCCAAAGCCTGGGCCTGGAGGGAACTGAAGGCAAAGAAAGCTGGTGACTTAATAGGAAAGGATGCCCACCAGCCATTACTATAGCAATGAAGAGTGCCTGGGGGGCATATTCAAGTTGCTGAGGGCAGAAATGTCAGAGAAAAGGATGCCTGAGGGGAGCTGACAGGCTCAAGCAACTGATAAATGAAACGAGAATTGAGAATGCACTGACAACTTTTCACCTTTTCTTGCAACCAAATAATTACTACTCCGAGAAGGCCAACTTGAAAGCTCAGGGTAGGCTTAGTCTGTTGCTGAATATCTGTCTCCCATACCCAGCCTGTGGTTAGCTTGCTCCCTGGGAGCTCTTCCTCAGGAACTGATGCTGACTACTTCCTCCACAATCTAGGAAAGCACTGAAGTGCCTGCTTTGAACCAGAGTAGCCCACCAAGCAGTGGCATACAATGGCCTGTCAGGTACCTCAGCAGACAGGCACCAGAACCCGGGGTGAGTCCCTGATGGGAATCACTTTTGTGCTCTGCAGTAAGGCGGGCACAGGGGCAGGGCTGAGTCGGGGTCCCTGCTCAGGGTGCCAGCGTGTGCATGGGGAACTGCAGCCTTGGGGGTGCCAACCAGCAGCCTGCCTGCACACTAGATACACTTCAAACATTAAATCTCTATTCTAACTCTCCAAGTCTTTCTGAATTACTGACTTTCTCGGGAAAGATTTC
Source organism: Grallaria varia (assembly GCA_013396735.1). Taxonomy (NCBI): domain Eukaryota; kingdom Metazoa; phylum Chordata; class Aves; order Passeriformes; family Formicariidae; genus Grallaria; species Grallaria varia. The sequence goes on along the minus strand of VWZG01009763.1, from coordinate 463,913 downwards.
ATGAGGTTTTTATGGAGCTTGTGTCATTTGATGGCTACTGACCTGGGGACATGCAATATATTTTGGATTAAGTTGAGCTGGCTGCTACAATCACAATGGGAAGGAGAGAAAAAAAACCCTTAAATATTTGTGTTTTTTAAAAGGAAATGAAAGTGTTTAAAGCTTCTTTAATATGTAAACTTAACAGAACTGAAAATCAGTAACTGTTTTTTGAAAGGCTCCATGGAAGACCTGACTTCCTCTATTGCCAAAAGACAGACACCTTAGTAGAAAGTACAGGGAGCTGGGAAGATTTTAACTTTATAGTTTGAGTGCCAGATCTTTCAGAGCCCAAGTTTTGCACATATGATATCCTGCCCTTCTGTTATTGCCACAAGCTTCCACAGCAAGATCTGGAGAAGCACATTTAAGAGGAAGGGTGTATATTTTCTTATTGCTGGGAAATGAAATATTACTCAGTGCAAGTATATCTGAGACAAGGAAGGAATATGATGGAGAACTGAGCTGAGGGAGAGATGGAGTGCTGTTCAATTATCCCCAAATTCTGGTTTGCAGCCACAAAAATATTAATAAAATAGTTTTTCTTAAGGTTACCAGGAATAAATAATCTTTCTTTCTTTTTTTTTTTTTTGATGAACCAAAAAGAAGGGATTAAAATACTTCAGCGCTATATTCTAGTTTTTCAAAGATTTTAAAAAATACCTGGACAATTAAAACAATAACAAGTCAGATCAATCTCATGCATATTTTCTGACTATATGCTCAATTATCTCACTGAGGTCAACAATGAAATAAAAGATGAGCCTGGATAGATCAGTGCTGGGTTCTGCTTCAAGTATCCCTCCGTCTGGAGAGAGATCCACTAACAGTATGTATTCATTGTCAGTGACTTTTAGTCAGTCTGATACTCATTTTACAGTGATTTCTTCAAAGCTTTGTTTCTGTAGTTATCTGGAACAGCATCAGAGACCTCACAGTACATGCTTCCCCCGGATCCTCTCAAAAAGGGATTTTTGCTGCACTATTCTCAGTGGGTATTGACGGGACAAGATGCCATTTGTGCAGTTTGAGGCAAAGGATGTTTCAGTGATGAAAATGAGAAATCATGAGAATCTGTGTGAAACCTTGACTAAACTGGAAATGCTTAGGATGCTGCTCTGAAAGCTATATGTAAGGCCTGTGTGTAGGCTGGGCTGGAATATTGAGGAGAAGATCCCAGTCACAGACATCACTTGGACAATGGGCAGGATGGGGATAATATTCAGAGCAATTGAAAAGGAGGAAGCGAGGGAATCTTGAAGTACAGTCTCACTCCAAAACAGCTGAAACACATACTTGAAATACAATACTTGAAATACAAGTTGACAGCACATTCTGAGAGTTTCAAAGTAAAGTATTTTCAGGCATGTATCATGAACTGAGGAGAACAGATAGCAAACAATTTCAGACAAAAAGGAAAAAAAAAATGGAGGGAGCATTGTTTTTAAAATACTGTTTTGTTTCAAACAAACTTTCCTCTTCTTTTTCCGTTGTTTGTACAGATGAAACTAGGTTGTCAAAGTGTTCCATACAAGCTCACAGTTTGGAGCCACCTGAAATATCTTTTCTTTGGCAAATTGACCTTTTGTTGAAATTGCTTTAATTTGATTTGACTTCCGCCCTCAAATACAAGGGGGGACTTCCATGAGCAAAACGATGCAGAGGAAGAGGAGTTGGAAAACAGCAGGGGCTTAAGATGGAAGATAATAGTGGGAGTGACAACAAAAATATTAGAAAAATTGTAAGAAGGAAAGTGAGGGCACATGGGATAAGTGTATCAAGGGGCCTGATATGTAGAGCAAATAACACCTTTCTCTGTGTGGAGACAGGTAGAGGAAGGCAGACTGAGGGAGCATCTAAAGCAGTGAAAAGGTCTGTAGACACAGTGAGGATCCTTTTCTCCCATTTCTTGTCATCATTTTTTTAATATGTTTTTGTGCCACACACACTACAGGAGTCAGTGAAGCTTATTTTCTTTCCCTCTTCATGAACAGTTCATTTTGCTTCTTGCATCAAAGCTGGCACCGAGTGTAATTATTTCCTGGTGCCTCTGTGCAGTTACCTGTACCTCCCAGCAGGGCCCTGCGTTCGGCTCAGAGGGACTCCCCCGTTCTCCTCCTCTGGGTGATGCGGCTCCCTACAAATAATTTCCTGACAGGTTTCTAAACTTCCCTGTAGGGTAGGTTTCTTCTTTCAGACCTCAAGGTTTCATGACAACACACTCGCCCTTGCTTTCAGAACAATTTATGCTGGCTCTGCTCTTTTCTCTTCTCTTTGGATATTCTTTTATTCAAACAACTCTTGCAATATGTATAATTTCAATTACCCTGGAGGTTTACACTGTGCTTACAATGAGGCACTGAGCTGTGCTTCCAACCTCTGCCCATTATATTCTGACAAAGAAGCTCAGAGGCAAGGCTGTGTGACTGGTGAACAGTGTGTGAGGCAAGGTTCAAAGGGAAGGAGCTTATACAATAGTTACTCATAACTCTTTTCCCTTTTCCACAGTCTAGCTCAGTCTTTTAATATTGAAATTCAAGCTGCAATCAGGGGGTGAGCGACTTAATCTTAGAAAAGGGTTTTGCTAAACATAATAGGGAAATGCAAATCGGCTGTGTATTTGTTTGTTTATGTTCCTGGATAGTAAGAACATAGGCAATTGTTATTCCATTCATTCACTTAAATACACTGAAGAGTTCTTTTTATAGAAGATTCATTTAACTGAAGAATACTCAACATGCAAGGGACTGTTTCATGGGAACTTCTGTATCTGTAGGGCTTTTGGTTTGTTTCAGTGTTTGCCGGCTCCTCAACCCTTGTCCCTTTCCCATCGAAGTCCTAACTGTAACAGCCCTAAAAGCCTGGAAAACTGCCCATTATAACCAAAGGTTCCATACATTATTTAAAACCAGAGGAAAACATTTCTTTGCTGCAGGGAAACTGGTAGTGTCCACTGTGACTGGCAGTTCCTAAAAATAAAACGCACTGCACACAGATGAAACATCTCCTGCTTTTAGAAATGAGGATTCCCCAGATGGGTGCCTTTGAAAGTAATTTAGACTTGCCCTACTCCTTATATTCATCAGTGTGTGCAATCTGGTAACATCTTGCAAGCACACCTGTCCAGGAGAGAGGATTTTATTATAAATGCCTAACAAAAGGAATCTCCCTTTCCTTTCTCTCCTCCTTCTGCACTTACTGAGCTAATTACTTCTTTTTAAAAAAGGGAGGCGCTTGTCTCTCTTCATCCTTCACATGCTTCCCATCTCTCTGGCTTGATCTCTGTGCTTTGACTGTGAAACACAAGGTAAAAAGCTCACATTCACTTTCCAGATGGAATTTCAAGGCTGGATTTTTTCTAACCCAGCTTTCAGCTGTTAGTCGAGGGTCAAGCCACTGAAGACAAAAGCTTTCAAACTTCAGAAGAGGTAATTCAGCAAGACCGGTTGAGGTGCCGATGGAAGGGAGGTCTGACCAAGTCTCGCTTTGGTTAAGGATGATGGTGTAGATAAGAACGTGTTAACGGACGCAGCCTTTTACCTTCTGACACCTCACTTCGTCAGAATTACCTTGTTGTCACCTTGGATGGTCATTCTCCCAGATATCAGGGATCTGGACAGAGCATCTGCTTCTCTGATTGCAGCTGAGCTCTCAAAAGGAAAGTAGGATAGGTACAACCTAATATGGCTATTTTTGCCTTGAAACAATAATAATAATTATTCTGATTTTTTTTTTAGGTGTCTGAAGTCTTTTTTTCCACAAGTCCTATTACCTAACCTACTGACAATTGCAGCCAGGAAAGGACAGACCACCTCTTACAAAAACTATTCTTACAAAAACTGCCTCTTCAAAATGATATTTTGGAGAATGACAGCAGGAGCATCAGCAGTCAGCTCAGGGGTAACAGGTGTGCCAGTGTTTTTCTGTAAATTCATTGCTGCTTCTCCACTAGTGCTTGCTTGCATGCTATCTCTTGCACAGCTTGAATGGACAAGGAAGAATTAATACTTTTTATTTAATTAAAAAGCTACTGAGGTAGCAAAAAAATTCAGCAAGCAGCTCTTCCTTGCCTTCAGAATGAGTTTTTGTTATTGATCATACTGTTGTGACTTAAAGCTCTATTGAATTCAGGATGTATCTGGGGTCCTAAACTAAGAAGGGGATTTCATAGCTTATACATTCCTCTTGGATAGGACAGGCCAAAATCCAGACCCTTGGTGAGTTTCTTTTCCAATCCAGATCCACAGCATTTTAGGCTGTGAGTTCAGTGGCAGAGGATGTCTGTCTCCCGTACTGACATACAGACTGTATTGCACGTGCACAATCATTACTTGTCACTGCTTTTCCCATCACTTACTTACCAACCTTTTGCCCACCATCAACCCAATCTTGCAATCAATCCTTCATTGGTTTTTTGTTTTGTTTTGTTTTTCACTTTTTTCTTGAAGTGGAAGGTTTGAATGTGCAAAACCTACAAAACCAGGGAGCTGAAATGTCAATTCTTTAGTTCTAGAAGTCATAACTACCAGTATCATCTTTTAATGTATACTCTTTTAATGAGCAGACACCTACTTAACAATGCTGGAAAAATATATTTCCTTAGCTCCATTTTTTAGCCAGACATATATCCCTTATTGTTCCTTCTTGGCATGCTTCCCATAATGTTGATCTGCTCTTACTGAATTTGCCAGACCCGCATAGACAGCATTTCCCCCCTTTTCTATACATGCTTCATCAACACAACTAGATATCTCTCCAAGTATGGTACCCTTTGCTGCTGCCTTTCTGCCCTTTCTTCCTCATACAACATAAAACCCATCTGTCAGAAACTAAAATTACTTGTTCTGTGAAGTGAAATCTTCAAAGCCCTTCAAATATCTAGGGTATGAAAACTCTTTTCTTTATCCCATTTAGGATTACAGCCAAAAAAAAAAGAAAAAAAGAAAAAAAAAAGAAAAAGGCAAGACAGTTCCTTCCTTGCAAAGAAAATAGTTATTAACCTCCAGGATAAAAGCAGATACAATTCCAATGATGGACTTTTTTTTCCAAAGGAATTGTGGGGAAGGTAATTGCTGATGACAGCAAGAAGCAAGTGGTAGAAGAGCAGCAGCTCCTACAAAGATTTGTCACACTTAAAGAAGAGAGTAAAATAAGCATTCTAACACTGCCCTACTTTGGAGCTACCAGAAACCCTAGTTTGCATCAGTGACTTGCAAATGTCCCTCTCCTGACACTGTCAAATAAAACCTTTGCAGCTCAGCAATTGCATCTGAATTTGGTGACTTCTACCAATGTCTAAAAGGCATGATCTGAGAAGTGTTTGAAGCAGAGCTTTTTGGATTATATTTAAGTTTCAAGTCACTCAATATTCACTTTTGTAAGAGCAATATATTCATATATTCATATTACTGGCTTCCACTTTGTTATTTTTATACTCATTGAGACATGACAAGGTTGATTAGAGTCAGTGGCCCAAAACCAAATGTCAGTGAAGTATAAGAGGGGAGTTGTAAAACATACAGTGTCTGAATACTTTGAAAATCTTTGGAGAGGAGGTTCATACTGCTTTGGAAAGGCAAACTCTTGTGTTTCTAGCTTCTTACATGTACTCCGTATAAACTGTGAGAGCAAGTTGCAGGACACTATGAAAAGGATAAAACAGGTAGAACAGCAGGATGATTTGCCAAAATTGGGCATCTGCATGAAAGTGAAGAGAGAATATAAAGAAGCACAGACTGAACCACATATGTTGCTAAGAGAACTACAGAAAACAGAGGTACAGTGCCATGAAGTTTTGTGAGGCTTAAAGAATATCGTTTACAGCAAACATGTAAGTCAACATAAGTTTTAAAGAACCCTATCAGCATCTAACTTACTTTTTCTTACTATTCTTCAGCTTTTACTAAACCTCTGAGCCATCCAGTTTCTCTGTACATTTTTCTGCTCCTAAGGATGAAGCTGGTGTCAGCTTTGCAACCACAAGTGGGTCCTATGCTTGAAACTGTCCCACGCCGATTTTTCTTTGGCTATTTCTTTACTTCAGCACATGCAGGTTTAGGCTTATGAGCAGATCATTTGGGTCCTCATTCTGCTGCTGCTGGCAAAGCCACTGACAAGGCTCTTTTTAGCCTGAAGACTGGTGTGACCCCTCTTGAGAATTAGCAAGAACAAGTCATCCACATTCTGAGAAAAGATCAAATCGTTTGGTAAGTGCCTTGTCCAGAGAGAAGAATGCAGGTATCCCACAATGCTGACAGTTCTTACCCTTCTGCCTTAGCTGCCCACAGAAACTACAACAGTAGCAGGTAGACTCCCTCTCCAGCAGAGGAGAAAGAGTTAAGTCTTGTACAAAGCTGAAAGGAAATAAAAAAAATATTTTGAACCTCCCTAATTGCTGCTCCTATCATACTATTAGTGCCAAAATAATGCCACTCTGCACTGCAGCAGGTCTTGCTCTTTTCAGGGATTCATTTATTACCATTAACCTGAAGGTGCTCATTTGCTGAGTCAATACTGGGTCACACAGATCCAACTACATATTTATCAGTTTTCATTATCCTGTTTGTGGATTTAATCACATATTTGTGATTAAATTAAATTGAGCACATCTTAAGTCCCTATGTGTAGGGGCAGGTAGAAGGGTGCTCTGTAAGTTCCTGCAGGAACTGCTGGGCTCTAAGCTGTGCTGATCTCATTTGATCTATGTGGTTGCTGGATGGCCTCAACTAAGCTTCTTGATAGCTCACATGGAATAAAAACCACTGCCAGCAAGGCCTTGTTCCCTAAACACAGTTTCTATCAGACCAAGGAATGACAAATTATTTTCTCTTTCCCAATTATGATAATATCACAAAATACAACCTACTGCTGCACTTCTTCCTTATTTTTCAAAATGGGGTTGAAAAGAAGGTATGAGGGTTGAAGGTAGGAGGTTTTTCTTTTCTTTTTTCTGTCCTCAGGTATCGTTCACCACTCTGGTGAAAAGCATGAACTGTCAGCTGGTTTATGGGGCACATATACACAATAAGATCCACCAGTGGTTGCTATAGAAAAGGGATGTGTTTTTCTTATGGAGAAGCAGTCCCAAGGGCAGCTTCTGTGTGTTCAGTGGGTTTCCAAGTCAAGCAGCTTGGAACGCCCTTTCTGGAGCGCCCTAGAGGACTGTCTGAATGTGCATCTGACCTCACTGCAACCTGTGCGTTGGCAGCACCACACTCACAGAATTACTTTCCAGAATCCTTGTAAATACGGTATTTTCTGATTTTCAAAAGACCTTGAAAACACTAGATCATGCTCCAGACATTCGGAGAGGTTCCTCATCCTAGGCATTAACCTAACAGGGGTGTGACCCCATCTCTTTCTTATAGTGGGGCAGGGAAGGAAGGAGACAAAAGCTTTGGATATGGTGACTTAAATGTCCTAAAATGGAAAAGGCTGGTGCAATGTAGTTTATTTTAACTAAAGGTGTTTCCATGGCCCTTATCGCTGCAGCATCTGAGCCAAGGCCAAAAGTCCACTTTCCTGTCAGCTCTGCAAGGCTGGAAACAGACAGCTGAGGGGTAAGTGTAAGGTGAGTTTGTTAACCTGTGGGGCTTCACTGAAACATGCAAAAGGAGGAAAAGTGTGGGTAGTGGGAGAAGGGGTGGAATGAAGTTTGGGAAGGGATGTGGTGTTGTCCTTGGATCCTGGCGTGTGTCTGTTTTTATTGGAGAGTGTGTCATATCTGTGAGACACAGGAGGATCTTTTGCATGTCAGGGCTGTTTCTCACCCATCAGCAGTTCCCTCAGCTCTGCTACATCTACCCTGAAGACTATGTGAGGCTGTGAGAGTTACTTGGTGCCCAGGAGGAAGCAGAGATCTAAAATGGGATACCCTTACTTTGCAGGGTAACTTGGTCCCTCCAAGCAGAGTATTGAGAAGAATATGTCCCTTAACATGTTCTGAGGTTCATTTGGAAGGTGTTATTTTTACCCTGCGAAAACTGTGGGGTTTGTGAGAAACTAGTAAGTGTGAAACTAGTTTAGCAAAGGAGTTTGTGTTCATTTCTCCCTGGAAGAACAAGTATCCTTCTCCCTACCTGGCAACTTACTTGAGAGCCTGTTGACTCTGTCCCTCAGAGTCCTGTGCAAAGATCTCAGCTTTCAAGAGCATAACTTCTTTCTTGCAAGGTTATCAGGAAAAGCCTGGGCAATTTGGCATCTTCTCTTCTGGGAATTGTGCTGTCTTTTTTTCCTGAGGGGCCTTTCTCTGCATAGTTTCCTGGCCTGAAGGCTAGTTGTACTCCATACTGCCAAAGTCAGACTTTTCAGTGGAAAATAGTTGTTGGTTTTTTGGTTTTTTTTTGTAGTTAGTCTTGAAATCATTCTACAGAAATAGCTAATGTAGGCCTTGATTCCTACATGACTGCATTCTGCCAACTGCTGTTTTTATAATCACCCTGTGTAGTCCCACTTTCTTGAGGCTTTCCTCCTGTACCTTGTTACACTAATTAGCTGTCTTGACTTGATGTGGATGGTGAAGTCCTCCTCAGTGAGTGTTCCTTTACTAACTCAGTTTCTGTCACTGAGGCTTTCTGGAAGGAGAAAAAAATAGTCATATGTAGCAGAAGTAGAATAGCAGAAATTACTTCTGCATTTAAAAAGCTTTTGACTGGCCCTTAAATGACACTAAAGAGAGGTGCTGCTATGTGGTTAATAGAGATTTGGTGATCGGGGAGGTGGAAAACCAAGATATGTGAGTTCAGTTTCTGTGTCAGCAAGTCATGACACCTCTGTGGGCCTCAGCTTGCTTTTATAGAATGGAGACACAGTTTTCTTAGATTATCAGTGCTTTGAATCAGAGACTATATGCATCTCTGTACAGGCATGTAAGAACCCGTTTCTGGCTCTTAGTGCAAAATTATTACAAGAGTAATAATGGGAGAGGCTTTCACAGGAGGAAAAGAGCCTTTCCACTGGGGTATTTGCAACTCCTCTGAATGTTTCTACCACTAGCCCACAGACAGGTAAGACTTGGTCTTATGTTGGTTTGGCTAAGTCTCGTTTCTACAGCCTCGAAGTGGGAACTTTGAAAATGCTTTAGACTATGGTGGTCGCTTCATCAAAGGTTTAAAAACAGTGCCGTGTGATTGCAACAATCAGTGATACCATGAAAGGGGTGAATTTTCAACCGATAACTGAAGTAGTTTGCCACAGATTTGTAGGCTGAAATGGTCTTTGTAGAAAACTGCCTGATGAATAACACAGGATAAAGAAAGTATACTCTTTGTATTTCTTACTAACTTGGAAAGTAGACTAAATTTAGCAAAATCAGTTGCATAGTCATGCAAAGTCACAAACTCTGATTTTTAAACTCAATAAATGTAGGAATGTTGGCAGTGTTTCATGTTGGTTTTATCTCAAGCAAAGGACTAACTGCCCACCAGTAGCTTTTGCAGTGCGAGCCAGGAGCTAGTCTGAAAACTAGGACTCTGTGCTGACTCTGGGCTTTGTACAGAAAAGGCTCCACAATGGAAGACTAATTGGGGCACAGCACTTTTTCTCATATACATTTTTAAAAATACCTATATCCATGGAAAGCACAAAGCAGTGCCCATAACCCATGGAGATTTTTTTATTTTTTTTTAAAAATAGCAGTGTCTGTCACAAGCCGTTCTGCCTTTGCCTTAATTCTGAGACCTGTCTCGTCCTTGGGCTCATGAAAACTAGTCAAACCCAGGGTCCTGATTCTGTGAGACTGCAAAGAGGAAAGCAAAACTGAACTGTACAGAGTAACATTTCATCCGGTACCTCCCTCCTGTATCTGTAATCAGTGGCTTAAGGAAAGGATGGAGCAGAGCCTACAGCTGAGCTCCCCCTTCAGGACGATAATTCTGCACCATTACCATATGGTAGGATTGTTTAACTGGGGGAGGTTTGGCATTTTATTACCTACCCCATCTGCTCAATCCTTTGTATTTTCTTTACATCTCGAGTTACGTCTAATGACATTTTCAAATCCAAGCCACCAATTTTCTAGAAAAGCGTTTCTCCAAAACAACAGCAATTTGCAGAACATTTTGAAATTGGAGTTCCTGCTCCCTTTACTGAAACCTACTTATTTCCTCATGGCATTCATTTCTTCTTGAAGGGAGTCACCCGTCTTTACGTGTTTATTACTGTCTCTCAAATGCTTTTTTTGGGTTGTCTTACCCCCCTAATCAGTTCTGAGTATTTATAGTTAGTTTTCAGACAACACTTTTGCATTTGATTTTTTTTTTTTAATTTTTTTTTTTTTTTTATTTGGATCTGCAANTATTTATAGTTAGTTTTCAGACAACACTTTTGCATTTGATTTTTTTTTTTAATTTTTTTTTTTTTTTATCTGGATCTGCAAATACTTGCTCCTCTGTATACCCAGCCTCAGCTTGGGGTGTAGAAAATGCACGTGGTTTTGTCAAGTAAAGCCATCCTTGCTGGGAGAAGTTAAACGCAGCAGTTAAGGTAAAGGTTGTGACTGCTCTCCAAAGCAGACTCAGTATGTCTTTCAGTGTGGGGTGGCTGATTGCTTTGTGTCTTACTTCTCCATAGACTTCTCTCTGTGTCTGCTTGTCTTTCTTTTTCCTGAGCACTTGTGTTCAACATTGATATTCCAGAGACTGGTCTTTGAACAGCTGTCTGCCACTCCCCTGGGTACTGCCTTGGCTTTTCTGTGCTATCTGAAAAACAAATATGAAACAATTAACAGGAAGATCAAAATCACTCAGTGCTTTTAGAATCCCTGAGAGGATTGTCTGGACCTTGAGTACATGCCAGTGCTGACTCATTCTTTTCTCCTTTTTTTTCTATTCTCATGGACTTCAAGTTCTCTGTGTTTCACAAAACACTGTGTCCCGTTCCCCGCAACAAAGCAGTATCAAACTTTATGCCAGCTGATCAACATCTGCCAGTTACATTTTTGCTGTGTGTGATCAGCTGCTCTGCCACGGTCCAGTGGGCATTTGGGATTGCCTTTCTGCTACCGGCCTACTGGATGGTGGTGATGATGAAACCATTTCTGTCATCCATGCCTCAGTTTCTGAGTCACCAAAACACTGCTTGTTCTCTTCCAGAATCTCAAGATAAAGAGAATTCTACAAGGTAGCTATTTTTATTTATGTCAAGTAAGTGACATTGTACAGGTAGTCATGATTGTTTTACGTAATCGCTATTGAAATTAAAGGTTATTTCTTTTTCCAACTAATAATAAGGACATTGTAATTTTTTAGGACAGGTAAAAATTATATCCACCTTCTGTCAGAAAACTGTGTTCTAAGAGATTTGTTTGGAGGGGTCTGCTTTTTCCTTTTTTTTCCCTTTTTTTTTTTTTCCCCATGTGATTCAGTTTGATTGTGGAAGAATACTGATTTTTTTTTTCCCAGCAGAAATGTCATAGCCTTTTACAACAAACATCCCTTACAATTATGTCTTTAACTTGTCACTTTTATCAAATTCTTCATGAGGGAAAATTGCAAATTCTTTCCAGTGCTTTGTTTTGACAATTTTTAGTAATTCTGAACTCAGATCATTTGAAACATGACCATTCCTCACTCCTTCAAGCTCAATCCTATCTGGTTTTCTTGACCAGTCCATGGAAAATTTATCCTGTGAATTACACAATACTACACATCAATGCTCCAGCAAAACTCCATTTAACTCACAGAATAAAGGATGGGGTTGTTCAAAAGTTATTATGACTGAGGATCTCATTTATGCTGAGACACACTCTGCCTAAAGAGAGCTGACCAAAGTGGTGCTGGGCTAGACATGAAGCATTTCTACTGCCAGAAGACATCAAAGACTGCGGGACCCAGATTTTCTGGAGAATAGTGCATTGTCCAGCATCCCTCCTAACACAGTCCACTCCCAGAATTTCAGCAGGTTGGTATCTCCTGATGAAGCTACTGCTCATCCTAGGAAGTTGCCCAGATGTGTTATAACATCTTCAAACAATGTGAACATATTGTATCCCTCTCTAAGACTTGTAAATGTAATGCTATTAGAGGCCCTTCTTATTTCAGCTGACTTCAGCACTGGTGAAGTTTTGGTTTTCTGGTCTTTTATTAGTATAATATTCTGTCTTTTCATTACACTGCTGGAACAGAGCAGGCAGGGCAGGATCACAGTTATAGGAAGGATTATTGTCATCAGTAGTCAGGACCATTCCTATGCAGAAACAAAAACCTTGAGGTGAACATAGCACAAAGCAAATCTGAGACATAGTTCTCTAGTGATCTCTGTGGATGGGCTGTCACGTTTTGAGCTATCTATATCTCTTGGGAGAAGGGATCCTCTTCTGGGTATGCAAGAGAGGAATAGATTCCAATAGGTTATTACAAGTGCAAAGGCTGAATTATTTTTCTCACATCTAGCCACGCTTGGGGTATTTTGCTCTGAGCCCAGCACAGCTATGTGGATATGGATGTGAACTGCAGATATCTCTGCATGGGTCAGCACAGCTGGACATAGGCTTCTTTACTGACCTGAAGAAGTGACTTGACAGAAGGGAGTTGCATGGGGCTGCTGCAGAGCTGGTAAAGTTAGAAGGCATTTGTTCAGTCTCAGGGCAGGAGAAACATGGAGACTAGAAACACCCAGGAAGTGTGGAGGAGTATATGCAGAAATTTCACCTGTTCCACCTTTGCAGACATGACCTAAATAGATCTCCAAGCTAGCTGAACAACCAGAGGGTTGCACTAAACATATTTTTCATGTAGGAGCACACCTTAAAGCACTTTCCTCTCCAAACCTTACTTCAGTTTTACTTCTTCCAGGTAGTTGTCTTAGAAAGGCCACTTGGGAGAGTTGATAGGTATATTCTGATGACACTTTAGTACTTCTGATTTGACTGGGACTTCTAAGAGACAGCAGTTAAGATGAGACAGAGTATAACAGCTGTGTGAAATGCTGGTAGCGTTGTCCACCACACTTTCAGACTCCTTTGTTTAAGAGGAAAGACCTAAGTCATCAAAAACTTAAGCCAAGAGTGTTGGTTGTCATTTTTCTCCCTCATGCTGCTTTGTGGGTAGATTTGTGCTTGGCTGGCTGTTTCAGATGTTAAGCCTGCTGAGTTTCTTCCTGGAACATCCCGACATCGTAAACAAGGGAAAGCAGAGGCAAAGCTTTTCCTGTGCAGCCAGCTGGAGTGCCTGCGCTTTCTCACTTCTTAGTGCATTCTTACCCTTGACCCCAGTGTGCTATTCAGTTCCCTCTGTCAGGTTCTCCTGAAAGCTGTGATTTCCTCTCCTGACAGGCAGCAGGAAGATGAGAAAGCTGTTGGGCAACCTTTGCTCTGGAGAGAACTGCAGGGTTATTAACAAAGCATGCCTGACAGGCAGGGTTTAGGAAATAGTAGTAACATCAGGAAGAGGGAGGAAAGTAAACAGTTCAGTAGCTTAGGGTATGTTTGTCATTGTAAAATCAGCCCAGGCTAGCAACTTTTTAAGCTGTTCTTTCCCTTGCAGTGTCTCCAGCACAGACTTGGTGCCTCATATGAGGTCATACCATTTGTACCATGAGCTGAGTTGGATTCAATACCTTTAGCTGGGACTCTGTTCGGAGCCAGTCCAAAGGAGGCACTTGGCTTGGTTTCAGCACCACACAGGAGAGTAAGATGATCCAACTTATTCTGCCCTCAGATGTGAGGGTGTGGCAAAAAATATTTCCACTGCCTCATAACTACTGCAGGGAGAAGCCACCTATTTTACAAGGGAATCAAAGCCAGGAATAGAACTTGTGTCATTAATTTCCACTAACCTGGCTTGGTAAAAGCCAGCCAGGACAACTAACTGGGAACTATGAAACCCCATCCTCTGGGCAGTTTGCAGCTCAGCTTTTGATATAGGCTTTTTCTAATTATCACTGACAGGCAGATTGAGGGTAAGATTATACATTTGAGTTCTTGTTTTTTCTCTTCCCTCCCCTTCTTCATATCATGTGTCAGCTCTAGTTTCCAAATACATTTCCGTGTCAAGTCACTAAATGTCATCCATCACGAGCACATTTGTGCAAGTCCTAATGAAATAACCCTGCTGCCATGTCTCTCTGGGAAGGTGGAGACTCCAGTCGTAATGTGACATGACAATGGAAGCACCATGAGACTGGGTAGTGAGATTGTGTCTTTTCCATTTGTGCAGTAACTGTTGTTTAGTATGGCTTGTCAGTCTGTCAGATAAAGGCACACAGCCATCTATGAAGAAGTATTAATGAAGATTCAGACATTTTTTCTGCTGGAAACGGATCACTTCATTCTTCATCTCAATGACTTTTTACATTAGAAAACTAAAAATAGCCCTGCGTTTAAAAGGAAAGACCTTCAATATATGGCAAGTTTTGCTTTTCCTGTAGTCCATTCCCCAGAGGAAGGTTAAATGCACAAACCCTTTTTCCAGTGGTGTGAACTGAGTTTTTCAGAGCCATAAACATGAATACAAGGTGTACATCTTTGTCTGTTAAGCATATTCAGTCCACTAAGCCCCCTTACCATCCAAACAAAAAGTAAAGACCAAAACTTATCTCCAGCCTCTGATAATTTACATTTTTGAGGAAAAGGGAGGTTAAGAAAAAGAAGTCCTAATCACACCAGCTTGGATAAATTTGGTGTTGTCAAATGCTGTACAACTTTCCTCACTTTTCTCTGCCAATGCAACTCAGCCCTTTTTGAAGCAGCCCTGATGTCATGAGCGGGGCTGTGCTGGAGCGACATCTTTCCTTTGCATCAGGATGTGTTGGGGGCTGCCAGGGGCATGAGAAGGTGTGAAGAGCCTTACACAGGCAGCTGTCTGTTGATGACCCACATTACTGCTTTATGACTTAGAAAACTTATTTCTACAAATGACCTTGACAGGGCTTGCCCTTCTGGCTTTTGCAAGTAAATGGCTGAAACCCAGAAATATTGCCGTTTGTTAAAGAGGGCTTTTTTGCTTCCTCTCTCCCACAACATAGAAGATCCAAGAACTGTTTAGGTCCCCAGAACTTCTGGGTTATAGTATTTTCTCGTTTTCCATCAGGATGAGAGTGAGATGCACATGTGGTGTGGATGAGCTGCCAAAGGCACCAGAATAGGTGTGTGCCACAAGAGCACCATCATAAACAGGCAGTGATGCTCCCTGTACACCCATTGACATGAGCACACTCCCTCCCGCCCCCACACATTCAGAGACCACATTAGAAATGGGTCATTCATTTCCTCCGCTTACTTTTTGGAGGATGGGATAGAGTTTATGTCCAAATGCACAATCCTCAGGTGTACCTTTGCATTGCCTGGGGCAAAATTTTCAGTGCAACAATGGGCAACACTAAAATCCCAAGAAAAGGACTGAAGATCAGACTCTTCTCTCTGGCAAAGAATATGAATGTGGTTCCACACAATTTAACATTGCTAACTTGATTCTCTCAGATATAGTGCGGCTGTGTCCTATGCTTAGTGCTGTCCAAAACTAAACCAAGGCAACAGAGTGCTCTGCAGTGTAAAGCAAAACAAAACCACAAAAACTTCATGTGTAGTCACCACAAAAAAATTTGCTAAGTACCAGCAGAAATGAGGAGTTAATGGGTTCCATATGTGGCAGCTAACCTGGGCTTTATAAGATTTTCCATGAGATTTCTGAAAAAAAAAAAAATTCTATAGCAGAAAATAAGATAAAAAAATCCATTTTCTCATTAAACTGGACAGCTAACATTCAGGCTACATGTTCTTCTATAGCTGAGTCTATAAATACAGGCTAACCATCCTGGATAGGATTCTCACTCTAAAAAAAAGATGACAGCCTCTAATATTCCTGAGCAGTAAGACACTTAGAACTTTAATCAGCTTCTCAACAAGACAAGATCTGAAAGAGTTCAGAAAATATTCAGAATAATTTATACCTAACTCTACATCTTGTGGAGATGCAGATTTTTTAGGTTCTTCCTAGATATTTTTCTATTCATATGCTGCAGTTAGGTCACACGCCTTGCTTCCTGTACAGTATACACATAGCTCACAGTAATTTCATGAACTTGGTGATGCCTTCAACAGATGCTCCAATGTTACCACAGCACTCGCTGGTGTTTGATCCTTACTGGGATGGCCATGCATTGTATTGGACCGTACAAAACCTCAAGAGGCTGAGTTTGGTTTGTTTTTCATCTTATTCATTTTAAGTGTGCTTGGAGCAGCAAGGATAAGAAATACTGTTTTCGTGTACTGACATCAATTCAGTGAGAAAGGTCAAACCAGTGGAATGCTGTTTACTAGTGCATAAGAGAAGGATCAGTAGGCTAGGTCTGAAATCTAAAAGCAACATTCTTCTCCCAGCGATTGCCTGGAGTGCAGATGTGCTGGGGGATTTTACATGTGTGATTTTAAGGGCTTAGGCTGGTAGAAGTAGCATTTGGGGAATTTTGAGTTGGAACTTCTGACAAAGAATGTCTCCCAAGGCAAATTGGTAACAAAAACCCTAATGGCCTGAAGCAGAATCTCTGTTTCTTGGTATCCATGCAGTCTCCATGCTGGCATTCAGAAGACTGTCTTTTAATAATTTCCATGTTTTTAACACAGCCTCATAGACAATAAGGAGGGCTCTTCAAACCTTTCTCACATTCTCCCAAGAAAGCTCATAAAATCAAAGCCAGTGATTACCCCCAAGAGCAGGACAGAAAGTTGCTGTTCCTTTGAGACCACTCATGGAACTTGCTTTAACATTTTGGGGGTACCTTTAGCCTCTCTAGAGGTTAGAAGTTTAAACAGTATCAATAGAGAACTTGTCACATTATCATATTCTCAGTTTCTCTTGACTCTCAGATTCTGGGTTGCTTCATTCATTTCTGTCTATAGCCCTCTATGCGATCTTCAGGGGGAAAGTTCTGAAGAATTGTGAAGTGTCACTGCTGAAAAAAATGAGAGAGATGAAGAATGCAACAAAGTGTGAGGGAAAACTGTAGGTGTTTATGTGGGAGACACTGTTTTGTTGAATCACTCTACATTACAGTCTGAGCTGACCTTGGAGATTTTTCTGTTCCTGTATGACTTTCCCAGAAAGAAGTAATAAAGATCAGGGCAATTAAGAGCAGCCTACAGCTCTGTCAGGGGGAGACAAATGGAAAGAGAGAAAGACAAATTCTGTGGGGTAAGAGATGCTGTGTTGACTGGCAAATCTGGTGAAACCTGTGAGACAGTACTTAATAAAAAATCACAAGGACAGCCAGGAAGACCAGCATGACATTATGTCAGTGGGTGATATAGAAGGAGGATATGGGCATAGGTTTCCCATACCTTGGGAATACTTGTAAGGAGTGCACCAAAGAGCATCCTTGTCATGCCACCTGGCAAAGCCATGTGGTGACTTCAGTGGGCATGGCAAAGATAGCTCAGAAGCTGAGGACAAGGAAAGCTTAACCTCAGAATTAAGAGACTGCTTTAGGTTGCCAGAATTAGCAGTCTGTTCACACCTTTTGGACAGCCCTGGGACTGTAGGAGGAGTAGGTTTCTCCTGTGGCAGGCAGAGGACAAGTCACTGAAGTGGCACAGAGAGGTCAGTGCTGTAGCTGACTGGGAAGACCATGAGATGAGACACTGAGAGGCAAGCCCAGGCAGGGAGCAGGCCCAAAGCCAGGCATAGCGGGTGCAATCTCACAGGATGCATCTGACAGCACTGCAAAATGCAAATACTGCAAAATGCAAATACTGCATGAGAAACCATACGCAGCCCCCCCACTGGAGTATGTGGGCAGGAGTTCCCAGTGCTTCCAGCAGCGGTGGGACAGTGAGCCTCCACCAAGCGATGTAAGCTTGAACCTGAAGCTAGTGTCTCCAGTTGAGCCTTGGGAAAGCTTCTCCTGGGGGACATGAGATTTTGGGTTCCCCGGTTTGAGGCAGGCTTTGGTAATCCATTAAACACCCTTTGCAGGAATAGATGATTTCTTCCAGCATGGCTGAGACACTTTCCCTCTTCATGGACATGGCTGCTCTTCAGGAACATGAAACTTGTCTGGACATTTCTATCCCTTTCAGAACTGGCAGAAAAGAGAGTTTCCTTTCTCTAATAAAACCCTTGGCCAGCTTACCTTTAGCCAACCATTGCAATTAATCCAAGTTTCTGCTAACTGACCCATTCCTTAATTATTCAGCGACCCTAGCAGACTTTGCTTGTACACAGGGGGAAGAAAAGCTGTGGGAAGTTGTTTTTTGGTTGGTTTGTTTTTTGTTTGTTTGTTTCAGGATTGATTCGTTGGAGGTTCTCCATTGACGGTAGTCAGATCTTTGTCCAAGGCTGTCAGTAGGTGGACAGAACATCACCAAGACTAAATAACCCCCACTGTTAGCCTTCTGCCACTATCCTTTGGTACATAGGTCCAGCTTGGAAATAGAGAGGCAGCAAAAAAAACAGATGTTGAAAATTAAAATTGCAGGCTGACAAGGATACAGGAAGATCACTGTACAGAAAAAATGTTTCCTGGATGATCACAGCCAGTGGACAGAGAAACCTATGCACTGTAAGTAGAAGAAGATGACAGTCTTCAGCATTTCTCTGTTCAGCCTTTACCATATTTGTGCTTCTGCCAAATTCTGTTATCTCATCATTTTGCAGGGATTCTGGAAACTATCCTTTTATCTGAACCTGACTATAAAATCTTTTAGAGTGGATCTTTAAACATCTATTGCATCTTGGTTCATCTTTGTAGATCATCTTTTTTGTCTGAGATTTCTTCAGAACTAAGATATTTTCCTGTTGTTTCTGATCATGCTGCTTCCTTTTTCAAGAGTCTTAATTGATTCCTTCTATTGTCAAATTCAGTGTTTTCATCCTCCCCTACTTATTGCGCTCAGCTCTGCCCCAGTGTACTCCCTCAGCACATCTAACATCATGGCAAACATGGTACCTCAGCTCAGCAAGCTCATGGGTATATAATCTTATCTTCTAGCATAAACCCTCTTTAGAACTGTGTATATAACAGTCAAGTGCAAGGGAAAGGTAGAGCTGGAGGAGCCCGCAGCTCTGCAGGAAGGTGTAGAAATGGCTGTCTTTGTCTGGGTGTGGGACAAAAATCAGTATTTCAGAGGACTCTGTACTGTCATTGGAGGTCTGGAGAGGAGAAAGGAAAGCAGGCTGAACTGTGTGTGGCCAAAAGCTGTGCTGTCCCAGTGAATGCATTGTCAGTGCTCCTGTGTAACTGAGAACCTGTTTGGTGACAGAGACAGAAAAGAAAAATGCTGGAAGGGAACAGGTCCTAAACATCTCTGCAGAGTGGCACATGCTCCCACGCTGGTGGACTGAGAGTGAAATGCTGTATTGACACCAGACAAGCTCCAGACACAGAGAAGCCCAACGCCAGTGGGGGAGGAGATTGAAATTCAGGACGTGTGAAGAGTCAGGATGATCCACTGAGATAATGCAGAAATTCTGTCTGACATCTGAAATGATGTAGCCAGGAAAAGATAAGGCTCTCCCTAGGAGGAGAGACAATAATTGTTTTTTTAGTGTAACAGATCAGAGATTAGTCACTCCCATCTAAAATCTGCCATGCTGGAAACAGTAGCTTCCTGTGCTGACGCTAAATACTTGAAGACTGCAACTGTCCACAGCATCCTCCTCCATTTATCTCCAAAGAGAAAGGATTAAATTTCCATCCAGCTTAAGTTGATTTTGCACTTGGAAACACTGCTATATCCTTCTTCTCTCTCTGATCATTTCCTCATAGATGAATGGACAAGATTGGCTAAAGCAAACCAGAAGGAGCAGCAGAGGATCTGCCAACTGGGGACATGCAGGGGAACACTGATTTAGGAGAACTTGCTGTTGGCCTCCTGGGAGAGCTCGTTGCAGTGTCTGTAGTGTCCTGCTCTCTGGTGTAGACAAGGAAAGAGAAATGAAGAAAGTGACTAGCTGGTCTCCTTTTCACCTCACACATCTTCTCTCCAGTTTTGTTTTTCCTTGAAGTGCTATTACTGAGCAGGGTGCTGTATAACACTCAGCTTGCCATATAAAGCAAGAGAGCCAGGGAGCTTTAAATTAAAAGTAGTTAGACTGTTTTGGCTTTCCCCCTGCCTGAGCAAGCAAGCAGAGCTTTGGTCTGTTTTCACATCTGCTTCATGAGTGCACTGTACAGATCCCATGCCCAGAGACGTGTTACAATCCCACCTCCTTCTAACACACCAGCACATGTACCAGCATAAATGCAAATAATTGGGTTATTTTCTCTCTGTGAAGTGGATTTATTCCTCCCTCTCCCCGTTCCCCACAAGCCTCACGACCCTTTTGCCCCCCTTTGGCAAGCCCCTTACACTTGTACTCTGGAAAAACAGTAGTTGCTAACATTTGTGCCTTTGGCAATAAAACCACAGGCCTCGCAAACCCCAAATGACAAAAAGACATTTCCATTCCAATCCCAGTTTTAAATTAAACTGTAATGAAAAATCAGCAGTGGCAGCTGGGCCCAGAGACAGTGATTGTCTCGAGGAACAAAAAAAAAAAAAGGGGGAAGGAGGAGGAGAGAGGGAGAGACTGCAAGGAAAGCTCAGCCTGGTAATAAAGCAGCTGGTAAACCTTCGCGTAAAAAGAAATTAGAAAAACAAATGTAGCAGAGGGAAGCAGCCGCAGGACGGGGACGCGGTGCGGTGCTGACACCTGGAGGAGCCGGGGGACACTGGGCTCGGCTGTCCCGCTGTCCCTCCGGCCAGGCGACACCCTCCGGAGCGCGTCCCTCCGCAGGGACAACCCACGGCCCCCCCACCCCGGGCGGTGTCGCTCGGGGGACGCTGTGCAGGCGGCCAGGAGGCGCAGGACCGACGGGGAATGGCGCTCCGGGAGTTTGGGTACGTTTCTCCATGAGAAATGGGAAGCGAGCCATCAAAACTCTCGGGTTTGTTTCTCATGTGGCAGTTCTTCAAGAAGTCAAAGTTTTCTTTGGCAAGCAGACGCTTTCTTTTGGCCCAGTGGGAGGTTAAAATAAGGAAGACAGACCAACTTTGCGAGGGATGTGGGTCTGCAATGTGAGATTTGTTTGAGGGTTTGAATTTTTTTTTTCTCAATAATGTATACAGCAATTCAGCCAAAGACCTGACTTACTTTTCCTGGCATACCAAAAAGCGACAGTTGCAAGAATATAGTGCTCCATCTTGTCCTCATGGACAAAATTATGACATCCATGAACTACAAAAGTATTTATATGCTTTTGTTTTTCTCTGTTTTTATTATTTTTTGTATTTCACCACCCCTGCATGAGACTGAAGGATGAAAAAATGAGAAACTTTTTGCTCTAAAGAATTTGCAGTGAGACAAAGCAGGCCCTGGGAGGGGAAGTAGAAGTGCAAAGGAGCATCGGGATGCTCCAAAGCTCACGTAACACATGAATAATATTTCTAAGAAAAGAACCGAGGTCTCTAGAGAGTCTATTCCATGCCCTATACCCAGGACTACACAACCTTTTTGGAGCCTCTGCCCCTCCTGAGACCTGATGCGGATTTCATAGGTTGAGACTGAAGGGTTGCTGTACTCGCATGCAGCGCAGGTCAGTCCTTAACTCGCTCAGACAGACACAAGTGCCTGTACACCAGGTGACAGTGCAGTGCCAGTACCCTCAAGGTCACGCACTCACTGGCCTGTGCAGGTTTGCAGTCAGCACACACACGTGCAGGAGCTACACATCCAATTTTCCTCTGCCAGACCTGTCACGGCCTTGATGGGAGTTACAAGTTTTAATCATGTTACTTGTAGACTGTAGAGAGAAGGGCTGATTCAAAACAAATTTGTAGTATCATTGATCTTTAGTTTTTAACAGTATTTTGAAGAAAAATGAGCTGCTAACCAAGTGCTCTCTTTAGATTGTCTGTAAGGTACATGGGCAAACTGGTACCTGAAATTAAGATCCCAGTTCGAGTTCCTCAAAAATAGGTGATTAAGTCCTTTGGATCTCCCAGAGTTGTAAGCAATTGAAGGGCATAAATTTCCAGACTACTAAACACCACAAGCTTTCTCACTGAAGTCATAGGAAAAACCCTTACTTATTTAAAAACTAGGCCAGTTATACTTGCATCTAAATAAGAATTTAGAGGCCACAGTTAATTCAGAGGAACTGTCCATCTACTTAGAGAAGCCTCAGCCCATCTCTGCTTCTGGCCAATGCCTCAGTTACACTAGATAGTAGCAATTGCTGTGGTGTCTACCTGTGAAACATGCTTCTATCTAAGTAGGAAATAAAAGAGTGTTACTTACATTTTTGTGATTATTTATAAAAGCTGTTCAGGTTATCTTGTTATAGGGTAAAGGAATGAGATATCCAGGTTACATGGAACTGATTGTGATGTTTAGGTTATCTTGTTACAGGATAAAGGAATTAGATACCCAGGTTCCATGGAACTGATTGTGCTTCATTCCTTGCCAGTCTTTTAGAGGGGGAAGAGGGAAAAATCACAGATGAGATTTCAGAATACCCCACTGCTGTACCCTATTCTCTGTTCTCCTTCCCAAGACACACACAAGCAAACTTCCTTTACTGAGCTCCTCTGCTGGCCTTGTGTGGAAACTGTGTGTGATGTGGGTGAGGGCAGTCCCACTAAACAGTGCCTTGACCATCACACACACATTCTTCTCTTTGTCTGAAATACTTATAATGTAGATGATTCATTCTGCTCTGGGGTAACATCTGGTGGTGCAGATCACTTGGAAGTGCACACAAGGATTCAGAAGTTTGTGACCACTTGATCGAAATGGTCCCAGCAACTTGGGCCTTTCAACACAGTGGACAGGCTTTCCTCAAAATCTGCATTCCTCGTGGGGTTTTTAGTCATACCCTGAACCTCAAAGCAAGAGTCACTTCTGCTTCTTTCTTTACTCATTGTGTTGGCCTTAATGCTACTGCTGCTGTGCTTACACTTGTGGTGGGGGAAAGAGACATTCAATCAAAACCACAGCTATATTCCACAGCTGGGTTTAGCTCTGCTGTTTACTTGCTTTCTATGTAAGCCATGTTGGTATATTTGCATGATAATGCACTTTTGAAGGTGCTCTTGGATGGGATTGGGTCCTTTTTGTTTGTACAGTGGTTTGAGCCTTTCACAGTTGTGCATTGGCCAGAGGCCAAAATTCTGTTGCCTGTTCTGTGCCAACAACTTCCACTGAGTCCCAAACAATGCAGAAGCCCTGGGAGCAGCCTATGGCTGTGTTTGTCTGGGAACAGAGCTTAAAACTCAATCAGTGAGTTGCTAATTCTGTAAGAAGTTGTAAGCAAATCGGTCCCAGAAATCAAAATAAACTCCTATGAAGACTTGAGACAGATACAATCTCTATTGTTGCTACTTGGATGAACTTTCACTTCTCAAACACAGCAACTTGATTACTGAGACGAAATCTGAGGCACTATAATTTGTTCCTTATAATTATTTTCTGTTGTGGAACCTCCATAGTATGAGATTTCTCTGTGAAAGGTTTATAGGCTCTGAAACATATCACAGAGGTTTCTGACTATAATTCCTGAGTTATTTAGATTACAAGAGGTCATGTCTGAGTCTATGTTACTTAAAAGATCTAGTGGGCAAAGCTTTTTATGCTGTGGAAATGACTTTGTGCACATACAAACATTCCTGTATCTTTTGATCTATGAATAGGTCACAGAAAACAGCTCAGCTACTAACTAGAAGGATATAGAATAGGAATAAACTTAGATCTGTTTGTAGTTCTGTCAAAGCCAGTGGCAAATGTCCCATCAGTTTTCCAGAGACTGGGTTCAAGCCTGGACAAGCACATCAGATAATGCTCATGCAGTGGGGTGGGTAAGCAATATACCCTTGAAAGCAGAGTCCAGAACTGTGTTGCATGGAAGTTCACCATCAGAAATAGGCTTGGGATCTCTGAATGCTGATGGCTCTCTGCTCCATGTCCAAACCAGACATCTCTCTTAAACTTTTCTCCATACGGGTGAATCCTAGACTGAACAGTCTCAGCTCTCTCAACCTTTTCTCACAAGATTGATTCTCCAATCCCTTTATCAACTTTGTGGCCATTGGTTGGCCTCTCTCCAGCATGCCCATGTCTCTCTTGGACTGGGCAGCCCAGAACTGTACACACAGCTCCAGGTGTGGCCTCACCAGTGCTCAGTAGAGAGGAAGGATCACCTCACATGACCTGCTGGCGCTACTTTGCTTAGTGCAGCCCAGGATACTGTTAACCTTCTTCGCTGCAAGGGCACACCGCTGGTTCATGGTCAACCTGGTGTCCACCAGGAGCCCCAAGTTCCTTTCCGGTGTCCACCAGGACCCCCAGGTTCCTTTCCTGCCGAGCTGCTTCCTAGCTGGGCAGCCCCCAGCATAAATGGTGACTCCATAGGAATTTTGTTTTGTTGAGGCATTGTTTTTGAAAGCCAAAGCCCCATTCTCTTGCACACCCAAGTTTGTTGGGAGTGGGTTTTTTTGTTTGGTTGGTTTTTTTGTTTGTTTTTTTTTTTTTTTTTTGCTGAAAACTGCCAAAGAATTTAGCTGAAATTTGCTGGAGACAGTTATCTTTTGATCAGAGAAAGAAATCAGATGGTATTTTAGGAGCTCAGAAATTAGCTCATATTCTTGCAAATCCAGCAGATAACAGCTTGCTCAGTGCCATTCACACAGCTGTAGGGGAGAATATTAAAAAACTTTCAAATTCTATTTATTAAACTTGCTAGAAAACTTGTCAAAGGAAAAAAACACCTCTTCAGCAACTCCATTGCCTCAGCATATATGAGATGCCATGGCAGCAAAAGAAATGTCTGCAGCTTTACTGGTGAAAGTGAAGTGTTAAAGCAATAGAGCAGGAATTAGGACTCCTGACCCACTCTGTCACTGCCTTGGACTATTTCTGAGCAGCTCTGACCTGGGCAGGTCCAATGACATTGCTGCCTGACCCATTCAAGTAATCGAAATGACTGAAAGACTGATTTGTCCAGAGTTTACCTGACAGTGATGCTTGGTAACAGCATCTGGCTGTCTTGCATTTAACAAGTGATTTTGGATGGTTAAACTGTTTTGAGATCTTTTGAGTAAAAAGAACTTTGTAATTACAAAGAGCTTATGTTTTAGCTATCCTACACTGGCAAGTTCTTTGTAAAATACAATTTTAATTGTTTTCAAAAAGAGAGATCTTCCCTCCACCTTGAAAATAATAATAAAAAAAGGTTAAAAATCTCTAGCACATTCTTCCTCATTCTTCAAGAAAATTCAGCTCTTTTTTTTTTTGAGGCTGCTTTAAGTGAGCAACAACAAAAAATGTCCATAATTTTCCCAGCCAGCTTTGTAGAAACTCAAAATACAGGTTTCAGCCTGTAAGATTCTTGATCTATTTCACAAGTCATTTCAAGTTCATATCAAACACTGACTCACTGGTATGATTTCTTCTTTTTTTCCTTCTTTTTCCAAAGCTATATTTAAAATGCATCTATTTCATTCCCACTGGACGGATGGTCATAATTTATCCATTTTCTTTATCTGAGGGGACTGTGAGGGAATAATTTGACAGAAACAGTAATCCACTTGAGAAAGCCAAAGGCTGTTTGATATTAATACAGAGAATGATTAATCAAAGAAAGAGTAGCCCTTCAGTAATAAGCAAAAAATGAGGTCATTAGCTGGGCAGCAGAGACCAGGGAGCACTTAAGGATATGCACTAGGGTCAAGAGTGAATAAGGAAACTGCAGGAGTTTTCAGTCCTTTAGAAACAAAATGGTCTTACTGGGTTAGATCAAAGATCTCTCTTGCTATGCAGCCTTTTTCTGACACTGCCCAGTGGCTGATGTTTAGGGAAACAGGAGAGTTGAGAGTACTCCTTCTTTGCTGTGTAACTTTTCAGAAGTTACTACACTAAGGACCTCATAAGCATATAAATCATTGTGTTTAAAAAATGCTGTAGGTGTACCTGCCATGAAAATGTCCAGCCATTTCTCAAACCATCTCTACTTTTGGCCTCCACCAATAATGAATGGCAGGGAACAGCACAGTGCAATTGGATGTAACATGAAGTAGAAACCATGATATAATGCCACCAGTGATCCAGGCCTGAGAAATATCAGAGGCAGGAAGGGCCTAGTGTTTCTTCTATTCATTTCTGTAGTGTCTTTTGAGCGCTGAGAGTGTGTCTGTCACTACAAGCTTATAGACAGCCCGTGTGCTCCAGCAATTGGTGAGCGCTGCTGGACTTGTTTTTGCTTCCAAGTCAGTGTCTGAAGGGGATTGGCTGGGAATGAATGCAGAAGGTGGATGCTTAAGTATGGGAATAGTGTCCAGAGGTATAGAGTACAGAAAGTGAGAGGAAGTTGAAGGACTGGGTGATAAAGAGAGTGTGAGCCAGAAAGCTGAAAGCAGTTTTGAATGACCCTGGCATAGGCAGTGCCGAAAGTGGTCTTGCTTTCACTGCAGAACAGACAGAACGACAGGGTGTGGCCCATGAACTGCAAGGTCGAGCTCTCTGGGGTTCTGGAGGATCAGCAGGTGCCAGTCCAGTCAGTCTGGTGGTTCCTCCTCTCTGCGAGGGGTTTCACCACTTGTGTGGTGTGGCTTGGAGACCAGGCTGGTTCCTTGTCCTGCTGAACACTCCCAGACGTGGGAATGAGCCCTTACTCCAAAGATAAAGGAGAGTCCTTGGGTGATGCTTCTGTCTGGATTTAGACATCCACAAAGATTTGAATCCTGCAGCAGGGTCTTCCCAAGCACTGAAATCAGTGAAACTGTGCAGATGCAGGAATTGACCCACTTGGATGCAGCCACAGGACAGGGGCCCTTCAGTGTCAGAGACAAGTCGTAGATAAATGTGCCTTCACAGGCTTGTCTTAGCTGTGTTACACTTGCAAGGCGAGAGCTGAATGCATCCAAGCCTCCTAGAAGTCCCCCTCCCTTTTTGTTGCATATATTAAATACAAAGCAGATTTCATCTGTAATAATTCTTAAAAGTCAAAACAGCAAGTGCATATGTTCCATCTATTTTTAGCTTTTTTGCTTGTTTATATCTTGGGTTCCTGACACTGCTTAGATCTGTGATAAAGGCAGACAGCAAGAACTTTATCGTGCTTTGATAGGGCTGGTTTTTGTCAGCACACTCTCTCCTTTGTCGTTGGCTTTAGAAGACAAAAAGCTGGAAACAATTCATTGGGAAATAACTGAAATTTGTTCTGCTACAGAAAAAAAAAAAAAAAAGAAACACAAAAGACAATAAAAAATGAAACTGACTGTGACAGTGCCCTCATGATGAGGGGTACTGAACCCTGGAAGTGACTCAGACTTTTACAGGATCAGGCCAAAGAACAGCTTGTCTGCTTTGCACAAGAGTACAAACACCTGCTTAAATCCTGAGAGAAAAGCTCAGGCCCTGGAGATGATTTTCTACATCTCTCTTCCCAGACTCAGAGGTATATACAAGATTCCACCTGATGGGGAGGGAGATACCAGCATCTTTTATTCACCTTAATCGTCCTTCCCCTTCACTTCTGTGATATCTTGTGGGGACTGGAGCCACATTCTTGTTTTCTGCAAAAGTCCCTCGCTCTTCACTTCTGCCTTCCTGTAGTGAGCAATGAGCCTTCTTTCTGTAACCTGTTACTCCCCAACAGACTGCAAGGGGAAGACATCCATCCTGGTCATGCCAGGTATATATTCTATTACCCTGTAGTAGGATAAAGGCAGGCCCTGCATCAGGATCCCTGTGCTGTTTGCTGGGAAGCCCTGGATAAGGCCTGATGTTCTCCATAAGCTGAGGACTGAACCAGCAGGATGCAGCTTGCACAGCCTAACAGCAACTCCCATGGATGATGGAGGAGCACTGTGACCCCCCCTGCAGTACCTGATCCATGTGCATTGCTCCAGTGATTGTGCTCCTTTCTGGATTTAGAGTGAAATGACATTTTCCCCCAGCTCAAAGGCAAGGTCTCTGAAGGAAGGGGTAAAGGACTTACTGCTATTTTTGTGCTTGTTTCTAGTCTGTAGAGTCCTTCCTGGGCTCACAGCACCTTTCCACCTGACAGGACTGGCTTCTCTAGGTTGATGGAGTAATTCTGACTTCTCTTGCACTCCTCCTGTGGTCTGTTGTAGTTTCAGACCTTCTATTATGCAGGCAACAAACGTGCACTTTGAAGTGTCTGGACTTCGTTATTAAGGAGAGAGGCCTGTTTGCATCTGCTGAAGTGGAAGGTGGGTTTACAGATTCAGCCCCATATGGCTACTGTGTTCTGGGTCTAAGGCACCCTGTGCCTCCCAGGGGCAGTGGCTCTATTTTCACATATGTAAGTGCCTGGTAGACATTAAGAAGGGAAGAGCTTCAGGTTTTACAAATGATGTGGAGCCTATTGAGGCTTTTGACACCCTAGAAAAAAGGTGGTCTGGAGGCAATGTTTTTGCAGTGGAAAAAGGACTTGCTTGTTCTTTCATCTCTTTTCTTTGAACAGCGGTGATATGATGTGAAAGTTTGGATTCGTAGCTTCGTTCCAAACAACTGCTGACAGCAACCTCTCCTACAGCTCTGCAGTTGAATAGGACTTCTGTAAAAGAATGGTTTATTTCCCTGATATGGAAGACACAGGGTAGCAGCATGTGCTCCATTCCTAGCCCCACTCATGCCTCATAGGTACATACAAACTTTTACATGGGCAGATAATGATAGGACTTAAACTAAAGTGATGGGTTTTAAACTAAAAACAAAAACAAAAACAAAAACAAAAACAAAAAAACCCCCAAAAAAAGGAGGGTTTTAGATTAGCTGTTAGAAAGAAATTCTTTACTCAGAGGGTGATGAGGCACTGGAACACATTGTCCAGAGAAGCTGTTGCTGCCCCATTCCTGGCAGTGTTCAGCGTCAGGTTGAATGGGACCCTGAGCAACTTGATCTAGTGGGTGGGGAGCTGGAACTAGATGATCTCACAGGTCCCTTCCACCCCAGCCTTTCTATGTTGATTCTATGATTCTTTGACATAGGAAGGTCACTCAACATCTGGTTTTTATTTCTTTTCCCTAAAACTATATATGAGAGAAAAGTTATGAGCTCAGAATCACACTCTCAGCTCCTACAATCAAGCTACTAAATACAACTGGCCGTTTCATCATTGTATATGCAAATACCTAATTTGTGCTTGCAATCACATCTCTTGTTTCTATGCAGTTAGGTGCACAGTTAGAAAGCCAGACTTCCTAAAAAAGTAGACAAAACCAGCTGTAACTGATACTTTGGTGAGCCAGTTACTCCATGTCTATTTAAAAATAACAAGGAAGGAAAAAGATAAAGCACACTCTTGAAGGGAGGCTGTGAAGCTCAGTTTCTTAATATTTGATAATTATCTTCAGGTGACAAAGAGAAAAATGCATTAAGACACATGCAGTGTTATGACTTGCACTGACTAAAAGTAGCATATGCCAAGAATATGATGTACCGAAAATGCCTGTTACTGTTATAATGCCATCAGCCACGATAGCTGTGAAGGATTTGTTTTTATGTCTCGGCCTTTAATTTCATCATGATTTTTAAAAATTCCCAGAGAGTGTTGCAGCTGCTCCAGCATTAACAACCTTGAAATAGAAATGTGTTACTTAGCAAGATACAGCTGCAGAGGAGAAAAAAAATAAATCCCCAAACAACCCCAACATTTGGATTGATTAATCTACCAAGATTGTTATTCCTATTTTAAATTAATGTTGTTTAAACTCAAATCTGTTTGCCTCCAAGCCATTTTATTTAGTTATGTTTTTCCTAAGGAGGTAACAATTTCTGAGATCTGCATAAAAAATGAACACTGCCCAAGCAGCTCAGCAGCTCCTGCCGCTTGCTGTCTCCTTCTTGTTTCAATATCAGAAACTGAGCCACTGAGATTGCTCTCTTGAGGCTCTTTATCCACAGTGGTGTAAATAACTATTCCTCCTTTCTTTGCCCTTTCTGTAGATGTTTCCACCATCTTTGGCCTTTCCTAGGTACAGGGGATTTCATACCACTATTATTAGAGGTTGGAAAAACAGAGTATTTGCACGTGTCCAGGTATAGAAGACCTAAGGGAGCAATAGGAGAAGTTCAGCAGTTCCCAGATTGATTATCACCCTCTCCAAGACTGCTGTTAGAGAGCATACTTCTGCTCCCTTTGCTTTCAGTGCCATGAAACCATTGCTATCTCATGAATTTACTAGAGTCCTTCACTGTGTGGGGCTTGCATGCAAAAACCTTTCTGTAGCTCAGGGTCTCTTCCTGCACCTTACATGAATACAAGGGAACTTTTCTAACAACCATCATCAGATCCTCTTAGGATCTGCTGAGAGCCACATGAGACCTGCAGTGAACTGAGACAAGGCAAGAGCTCCTTTGCCTGCCAGGCAGGACGAGCCATGGTACTGGTGCCTGCTCAGCTGGTGGCCAGCTTAGAGTAAAGCAGTCCCTGCCAGCTCTGCACTTCCCTCAGCCACCACTGATTTCTACAGGGGCCAACAGAGCTCCCCTGGCGCTGCATGGCAGAGGCTGCCTCTGCCTGCCCCGCATCTAGAGATGCCAATGCAAACGACTCTGAGCAGACTTAAAGGTGCCTGACTCAGGTACCGCCTGCACCCCACAGCTGCACAGAACCTTCCCCTGGGCTCCACCTCGGGGCTGGCCTTTCATGAACTGGGGAGGGTATGGCGAGTATCCTCTGAGAGGACCTCAGTTCTGCCATTGGCTGTGGCTGATACACCACGCAGGCTTTTACATGTGGTACTGGTGAGAGGCAGTTAGGAGAGGAAACAAAAGGGGAAGGGAAAGCATCAGGCTGGGAAGGATTTACCTTCTGACATGTCCTGTGAGAACTCATTCCATAGTGCCTCCATCCACAGGAAGATGAGAGGAACGTGACTCCTGAAAAAAAACCTGTGCTGCCACAGGGGTGTTCCTGGAAGCACAGCATGAGAGCGGGCAGTCCCAAAAAACAATGTTTCAGACCTCTTGACATGTCTGATATCCAGGGGATTTCCTCCTGCAGGCTGTAATATTCATGGACTTTGGAGAACTATTATTCCTTCCAGTCCTGTGAGACCATCTAATTTATAGAAAACTGAGAAAACAGGAAATCTGTGGCATTTCCCAGGCCTCTCACAGTTTTCGTGCTGATGCTATAATTCCATTTTCATGATCTAGAGAAAAATACATCTTTTGGTCAACTGATTATCATGTAGCATTTAATACTACTCTTGTCATTGATTCCTACAGTCACATGTTGTGCAGCCGAGCGTGCTTTCCTCCAGTATACCATTTACAGAAACCCAGCTGGATTAATATTTTATTCCTTATTTAAGAAGAGTTGCCCAAGGTTATCTTATTCTGTCAGACCGCACTTTCCACCCTGTCTAAATAATTCCTCTGCCCTCATATTGTTTCAACTTTTTATTTGGCAGCTCTACATTTTTCTCCCAGCTAATTTATTCCTTGAAGTGCCCCATCAGTTCTTTTAGTTTGTTCTTTGTTGGTGACATTCATGCACCCTAGCTCAAGTAGGCTACAGCAGCTTTTTCTTCTTCTCTCAGAATTTGCCTGCAGTACTTTAATAAGTCCTATAATCTCCTTTTTTTGTAAGGAATGCAGATTCAGTTTACCTAACCTTTCCAAAAACTGCTGTGTGTCTGAGTCATATCTGTTGCCCTCTGGTACTTTTCCATAATATCCTTCTTTTATAAGGTGACCAGAAAGACATACAGCATCTCAAATGTGACCTCATGTGTACTTAACCAATGCTACAACAATTTCCTGTAACTTATAATTGATAGTAGAATATTAATGTTTCCCAGGATTTTGCGGAGCAGTGAGGTTACATTCCTTCTTCCTTGAGGCTTCCCCCAAATGCACTCTTCCAAGCTGGCTGTCCCTCATGCTGGCCCGCAGTCTTCTGCTGTTAACCATATACTTCCCCTGTCTCCTATGCAAGCCTGGACAAGGTGCTGGGGATCATGCTTCTCTTTACCCTTTCTGTACTACTGGTTGGCACCCCTCTTAGACAAGTGCAGCTGTCACTTTCCTTTATCCACCTTCATGTTGAAGGGTTAATGCTACAAGAATCCTTTTCATTCCACCCTGTTCCCCACAAATTTGAATGCTTCCAGACTCCAGGGCCGCCTGTGCTGTGATGTCACTGAATTGGGTATTTACTATTCCCTGGACAAGACATGATCTGAGTCTTCTTCTTTTGAATCGTGTATTGCATCGGACTGATGGAGAATAAGCACACAGTAGCTCTAACAGTAAGGAAAGGAAAAATTCTGGGGAAAGAAAGAGAAATTACTGCATTTCAGTAGTTGTGGAAGTTTGATGCAAAATAAACCTATGCTTGATGCCTTCTGTAAAATGCAAGGAATTCCTGACCACTCACATCCCAGCAAAGTGAATACTTCAAAGGATAAAATCTGGCTCTTTGCACTAGAAAATATATTACATTTTTTTCAAGTGACTTGGCTTTTTCAAGTCTGAGAGAATGATTCTATAAAGATAAAGAGTAGAATTTATGGCCTATCACCATTTACTCTCCCAGGTATTAGACCAGATTTCTCTAGCCTCAGCATTCTTGAAGGCAAATTTCAACATGGATAAAGGGAATCCCTTTCAGTTTTACAAAGTAATTGTGCACATTTATCTAGACACTCCAGACTGCAGGCTCCAAGTGCTATTAACCTACAAGGCAACCACTTGTGTGCGTACATAATGTGCTTTTCTGGCTTTCCTGCTTGAACAGTAAGCACACAACTATGCACCCATACACATGACCTCCTTTTATTCCTATAATTACATCCCTGGAGTAGACATTAAAGCAGGTAAGATGCTTGTTCTGTAAAGAGCAGCCGGGCTGGCTTAAGAGGTACTGAGTGAGGTTTTGCTCTTCTGCAGTGAGTGTGAGAGCACTGCCACCAGGTCACAGGTCTACAGCACCTACATAGGTGAAAATATGATTTGTGCAGAGTATGATTGCAGCTCCCAGTCTATAGTCACTTCATCCTGAAGTGTTACATAATTATCAGGATGCCTGAGGTGACAGAGTTAAAAAAGACTTAAGAGGTGGAAAAATGACCTGGGATCTACTCAGACAAAGGAGTACCTGCTAATTAATTTCACAGGAATTCTGTGCTACTCTAAGACTTTGAAGACTGCTCCAAACTACACAAGCCTAGCAGTAGCTAAGCAGGATTTCAGTGATTTCAATTCCCAGAATTGCAGAGTGGCTGAGGTTGACAGGCACCTCTGGAGATCATATAGTCCTTACTTAGAACTGTTCAATCACATTCCTAGTGTAGAAGTTATTGCTTTGTTTTAATCAAATTTTCTGTATTTAAATTTGTGCCTATCACCTCTTGTGCTTCCACTGGACACTACTAAGAAGTCTCTGTCTTCTTTACTTAACCCATCAGATAACTATACATGCTTGTAAGACCCCTCTGAGCTTTCCCTTCTCCAGGCTAAATAATCCTAGCTCTCTCAGCCTCTCCTTATATATATACAGTAGATTCTTTTATCCCTTTATCATTTTTGTGTCCCCATATCGAGGTAGAGGAGCTGTTCCAGTGGCATCATTCACATGCTTTGCCTCCTCAGAGCAGGTGGAGTGAGCACCTTCTGCATCACACACAGGCTTAACTAGGTCTTCTTAGGCTCCCTTAGTAGACAGGAACAAACTGCAGTTCCTTTGTGTTTGTGAATTTGTGAACTAGTTTTTGGATTTGCATAACCAGTTTGATTTTGTGAACCTTCTGTGAACTTCAGCTGCGCTTTATTCAGGGATGACTCAAGTTAGAAATATGCAAACTTTTTTAGGTATAAAGACTGGGAGCTAAAGACTATCCATCAAAGCCTTGGTGCCCCAGAAAAATGCCCTTTCCCTAGACTCAAGTCCTTGGCTGGCCTGAATAGACATAGCTGCACTGACATGAGTGAGCGCTCAGGAAGCTGGGCTATATTATTTTCTCCCTGACCTTCTCTCACTTTTTTCCCTGCTTCTCTTTCACAAACATGGTGTTGGTTGCTCTCTGACTATGCAGCATATCACTCACCCTTTTCTTCTCCCCTTTGTAGGATTTTCAGCCAGATCCTTAACTGTTCATGCTCCACTGAGACCAGTTTGGTTTTACTTCCCAGAGCTGCACAATTCAAGGGAGTTGTGCCAATTTTTAACAATGGATGATTTAGCCCTTTTTTTACCTCTTGCTACAGCATGTCCCTTGTTCCCATTCTTGGATATTCAAATTCTATGGTTCTTGCTGCAAGAAAATCCTTCTCCCAGCAATCTCTTTGTGAATAATGGAACATAAACTACCCATTGATAATGCAAGTGTCTTATTGGAGCTGTCCTGCTCATCCCTGTCTGGAGAACAGGCAGACCTGGCTCAGTTACCTACTACCTCAGCACACCCATGAGATGTGTTTTGTGCAATTTTTATGATTTTTTCTGTAACTACCTGTCTCCAACTCTTTAAAATAAGATTCTTTTCCCCTCATTAATTAAGTTCTGTGGCCTTTATGAGAAAATTAAAGGAATATTATCTTTTTAAACTAAATTGATATTTTAAAGGTGTAATAAGTAAAAGTATGATTTCAAAATTAAACACAATATTTCATCTTTGTCTGCTGTGCTCATTAAATATTTAATTAAATTCCAGACTGAGATAGATTGATGGTTGGGAGGAGGGGAATGTGAGTTGCCTTTGCACCCACGAAAGTCTTTTACTTGAAAGACTTAAGATTTTGCCAAGAGAGCAAGCCTGCAAAGTCCAAATCTATGGCACCACTGCTGTTGAAGAAACAGTCAATCATAGCTCATGAATTAAAGCCATTTTCAACTAAACCTGGTATTCACCTTACCTTCTGGGTCTGGCTAAAGGAGGGAGGGGAAAGGGCTGACTGTACCCCTGCCTCTTGTGCACAAAAGATCTCCTCTGCTCTCTAGGGTCCTTCAGGCCCTGTTGGCCCAATGCACAGCTCTGCTGCTTTCCTCTCATTCAGAAAGCAGGAAGTGAGATTTTCATTTGTTCGGCTCTGTGGGGCCAGAACTATGGGAATTCAGGTGATTCTTCATCCTGTTTCTCATTCCTTTATTCTGGAGCTCTCCCTGCTGCCAGTGTCAGTCTGATCCACTCTGCAGTTGTTATTTTTTATCTTCTTCCTGAGAGAGACTCATCACAGAGCTGCCTGCACTGGCCGTAGCCCCTCACTACTTGGAGGCTGGGAGCATGCACCAGGCGTTTGGTTTGTGTTCTCAGGAATGCCAGCTTAGAATGAAGTAGGCCTTCAAGAAACAGTGCCACAGTCAATATCTTTTTTGTTCTAGCATGCCCACCATTTATTCATGTCCAAAGTGTATGAATATGACATAAAGACTGTAATTAACTCATTTGTTAAACACACTATACACATATTCATAATGAGATCAGATCCCGTTTGAAACTAGATAGGAATCCTCTTGTTCTAGAAAGCTAATTTTCATTCCAAGTCTCTTCCTTGCTGATTTAGACCTATTTTTTCTTGTGCCAACCTTATTCTTCAGTGTAAACAGTTATTCCCCATAAGGATATGCCTATAACAATGTCTTGATACATAGCAATGTGCTCTACCCTCTTCTCCAGATCTCTTCCAGTCTGAAACACTACCTTGAATAGGTTTGGCCAAGATTCCAAACCAAGTCTCAGGCCTTGTCTGATGACATCCATGCTTCCTTATTTTCCTTGGAAACCTACAATCCAGAACTTCTTAGTTTTTGCCATATTATATATTATGAGCCATATTTCATTGCTGGCTCACGATCACTGAGTGATCATATACAATATACCCAGGTTTTTCTCCTTCTTAGTAATTGCCAGCTAATGAACCAATGCTGACAGTAGGAGTTCAGTTACTGGTCTCTAAATGCATGACTTCACACTGCTTAACTTTATTCCATTTCTGGGGTTTGAGTTCTTCCCACTTAATATACTGATAGTTTTTTCTTTTCACTGGCAATGCCTTTCAACTCTGTGCATCTGTTAATCACTTCTGCATATACTGGCTCTTCATGCCAAGGTCACCAAAACACAGAATATACAGAATGAGATTGATTTCAAAAGCAGCTGTTGAGGGCTGACCCTAAGAAACCTCCTGTCAGAAATATCTTCTGCACAGAGGGGCAATTGCCTCATTCCCTTTAAGAAGTTTTTACAAATATTCTTACAAATTTAAAGCTGTCCAGTTTCTCCACTTAAACTCATATCTTTCTATATTGTGTCATATTAGATGCATTGTTGAAGCCTAATTAGTAAAAAGCTGGTAATTGCCTTGAAAAGTCAAACTTTATATTGCATTTTCTTTTAATTTCATGTCAATAGTCCTTCATTCTTTAACCTTGCATAGCATAAAGGTCAGACTAGCACACTTCTCTGCTTGAAAAATGATAAATACCCAGAGTGTGCAGTTAGCTATGCATTCATATTGTGTATTGTTGACTATCTAGATGCAGTGTCAGCACTTAACAAGTAAGAATGAATTCTGTGTGCTAAAGCTATGACTGTCATCTTGAGAAAGTGACAGAAACAGGCAGAATAAGCTGGTATTAAATGCTAAATCATATGGCAGCTCATGAGCTCACCTTTCACCTCTGGGAAGCTGGGTTTGATAGAAATCCATTGCAGGGAGAAAACTGCCTTCAGCTCAGCCCCTCTGCAGTGCTGCACACCCTGGGCAATTGGGGGTGTGTTGGGGGCTCTTGCAGGTGCTGCAGCTTGCGTAGGGCTGCTCTCTGGGGCGCTCTGATACAAGACCCTGTCGGACCTCGTGGAGTTTGAAAGCAGTACGTAGAGGCTGATGACACCTTACTAGCCCAGGCTTTGTGAAGGGGTGAGGTCGGAGTTTTTGACTGTGCAAGGAAGTGTGTTTGTGTGCAGGGAGCCTTCTGCCTCATTTTACCCATGTGTACCCTGGACAGCCCGCTGGGAAGCTGAAGGTGCCCGTGGGCCTCGCACTGTGGTGGCTTGCAGGGCAGTGTGTGAAGCCACGGCTGCGGGAGGCAGGGTGAGGGTGCTTTGCCCCACCTGTCACTCCACAGTGCAGGGTTTGGGGGGACACTTGCCATTTCCTCATGTGCAGTACCTGTGAGCTGTGGAAGAACTGCAGCAGAGAGGAAAGAACTAATCATCAGGCCTGAGTGTGCCCCTCACGTTTTGAGCAAGAAAATGCCCACATAAAGCAGGGGCTGCTGCAAGGAAAGAGCTACGCAATCTCTTTCACTCCCCTTCATTTGTCTTGCATAGGTGCTGGGAAAATTCACACATGCAGACAGCAGCAATGCTGATGTATACTCCTCATGCATCACTCTTGCTGTTTCCTTCCCACCCAATCTCCGTGCATCATTTGTTGTGCAGAGGTTCTGCACCAGATTGATCCTGAAAAACAGTTGATCTCCTCCACTCTGCTCTTGCACAGCCAGCCTGGCCACTCCTGCCTGTCTCAGTCTCCCTTGCTGTCCGGCGCTACTATTTGATCAGTGCTGGTTTGGCCTGTCACTTCTTGCAGCCAAGTGACCTGCCCAGTCATTTCATGTTCTTTATTTTCTACATTACATTGTTCTCCTGAATATGTTGCCTAACTCGCATGAAGTGCTGTCTCCCTTTCTGCCTTAGTTATTCCAAATATCAATCACTCCACAACCACCTTTACTGCTATTAACCTTCTTCCTGTCTTTCGAATCAAAACCCATTTCTCACTTCCATATGTCGACACCAGCAACAAGCATCGATTAAATGTCTTTCATTTTTAAAGCACACAGCCCTGCTACCCTTGCTTATATCTTAATGCTTCCCATATGCTTCTCATCAGACTCTAAATTCCTCTGTTTGCTTCCTCTGAAAAGTCATTCTTCATTATAATAAGTTGCCCCAAGTAAATTTATTCATCATCTTTTTCTATGACAGCCACGTTCTTTCACTACGGGAAATTAAACACTGTACCATATGGCCAGAGCGGCAAACTTTAGTACTCACTTGCTCAATTGTTTTAACACTTTGCCGCCTTCGTACAACAGTCTGTTTGCCACTAGTGTGTCAGGCTTCTGCCTGACATATGCATTAGGCACATTAATAGGAAGGAGCAAATTAAGTGAAGTTGACAATGTGAAGAAAGAACAGTATGATCCCATTAAGTTCCAAAAATTCACTATTTCTACTATTTTTCACTGGGTTGGGGACAAAAAAAAAGCCCCTTAAACTAATTCCTCTGAACACGCTGTATCATTAGCCTGCTGTGCCACCATATGACACCTTTCAAAATCAGAACAATGTGAGAATTCAGAAGTCTGGGGACAGCACATACATGGCTCTGCTGTGCATCCCTTTTGTGAGGCTTGTACTCTCATTAGCTTTGCTTTTCAAGCTGCTGTTGTTCCTCAAGCCACAATAAGTCTTGTCTAATTAATGACACACCGACTACTGCTAGAAGCTTAATTTTCTTCGTGTTTGTCTTAAGAATTTGGCTCTTCTGACAGACACTTTCTGATAAATGTAGCAAATTGCATTTAATAGTATAGGAGGAGTCTTCCTTCCCTGGAGTCCTCGAGCCTCTTCTGATTCTCCTTGAATATCTTTCTTATATATTTATGGATCTCTTCTCAGCAGATAAAGAAAAATAAAATAAAAAAATTGGTGCTGAAGACAGTTACATGCTACATGTATTTTATATCATTGCAGGAGCATGGAATCCTTTTGCTTTTGTCATTATCTATCTCTGGGCCAAATCTTAAGCTAGAAAGTAACATCCCTGCTTCTGCAGTGAGTAGAATTATAACTGATTATGCCAGGTCTGAATTTGGCCCCTCCAAATTTCCTCCTGCTCATTTATTGCATTTCTGCTTTGGGCAGGCAGCTAGGAAAAAATTGGTACATTCTGCTGTGCTGAGTTTCTGTTCCTGTTTGTGATTTACAGCTGGGAGCAATGCAGGAGCCAAGCAGCCCCTGGCTGATGACCGTTGAGCTCCTTGGATGTGACTCTGCTCCCTCGTACAAGAGGGGATGTGACTCACTGCTGGTTGCGTCTCTGCAGGTGGGTTTCCTGTGAGTTTGTCAGTGGAGCACAGGGTGCTGGATGGAGCCACTGGGTGAGTTTGTGTAACTTCAGATTGCCCTGTGACTGTTGCTCCAGCTCCCAGCTCTTTGGCTTTGTCTCATGATAGAGGATGAACTTTTGTTCTACCACTTACCTCCATGCTAATGGCTGGAGCCTGGTGACCCCAGGAGTTGTGTGTGGAGCAGCTAGGGATAGTCAGAGCAAGGCACTGGGCACAGGGAGAGATGGAAAGATTGAGAAATCTGTGTGGCATGTGACTCTTGTGGGCCAGTGTTATTTGTAGTCTGTCAAATATCCAACAGGCATTTTTCTTAAAAAATGGTGCTCTGAAATTGTAAAGTTTTGAAATGTTATGAAACTTCATTGATTTTTACTCTGCCAAACATGAAAAAAATAATAGCTTTACCAGCATTATTCATGCATCAGATAATACATAGTTTTGCATTTTATCAATTCATTGTTATCCCGTGGGACCTGAACTTTTCTACATTATTATTCCCACTGTTGTAAGTTAAGTATTGACAATGTGCTCAGCAGTTTATGTAAGAGAAAAAAGATGTAATTATACAGCAAAAAGGCATTTTGCATCCTGCATGGGGCTGCAGAAGGCACTGTGAATAACCTATGATCTTAAGGAAAAATCAATGACCATCTCTGAAAGCTCAAGATTGGTTTTCAAGGCTGTTGCTAGGGGGAAGGACTAGCTGGTGCTCCTGGAATTCCAGGCAGGTGTGGGCAGCTGTTCAAATGGCAGAAGTCCACAGAGTCCATTTGTGCTCTCTTTTTTTAAAAGCACCTGCTTTTGCCAAGACTGCTGCAAGTTTAGAGCTCTGCTCATCTACTGTAAAATAACATTATCCAAGGATCTCCATTACATTTCTTCTTTCTGGATCCAATATTCAGCACTGGTGTGCAACAACCAATAAAATGAATACCTGAAATAAAATTACTAATAAGCAATAAAATTAAGCCCTTCAGAAGTACTTCCTGTACCTCAAGTAGTGATGATTTCATTCAGTCCAAGATTTCCTTT
Organism: Grallaria varia; assembly: GCA_013396735.1. Classification (NCBI taxonomy): domain Eukaryota; kingdom Metazoa; phylum Chordata; class Aves; order Passeriformes; family Formicariidae; genus Grallaria; species Grallaria varia. Next base: position 423,821 of record VWZG01009763.1, on the reverse strand, counting down.
ATATTGGTTTTTGTATTATCACTATTGCTCAGTGTGCAGAGTTTCTGCATTGTACATGAAGATAGATTTGGGAGCACAAAGAATCACAGGATTGGAAGGGAGGTCATCTGTTGTGACCCTTAGCCCAAAGGAAGGAAGGAAGGGAGGGTTATATTTATGCCATTTTGACTCCCTTTAATGGGGACTGAACAATCTCCCTGGTCAATCTATTCCAATGCTTTATGCCCGTAGTGAGGGCTCTTCCCAGTACCTTGCCTAGGTCTGCCATGCTGCAATTTTCAGTTTATTACTTCTCATTATATCTTCCATGAGAAAACAGGTTATCCCTCTCATTGTGAACCAGACTTTTGTGTATTAGAAGACTGTTATCACACCCTCTCCAAGTCTCTTTTAGAATAAGCAATCCCAATTTATGTCATCTTTCCCTGTAAATCACATGTTTCTAGACATTGGATCATTCTTGGTTCTCTCCTTTGGGCTCTCTTCAACTGGTCTCTGTCTTCCTAAAAGCCTTTTCCTGCCATTCATGAAGACTTCGCTTGAAGCAGTCAGGGAGTAATATTTTCCTTTAAGTACTCTCCACAGATAACTGAATAGGCTGCTAAATAGGCTCACACAGCTGTTCTCAAATTCAAAGTATAACCCTCTTTGAATAGCATTGGTCCAGTGAAAAGAGGAATTACACAGCTCTGAAGTGTATTCATTCACCTGCAAAATGAGTTGCCATTACAACTAGAGACTCAATCTAAAGACATTTCTGAGTGAGTCAACATGAATACTAATCCACAAGAACTTAAATGAGTCCATTGCGTGTGTGCCACTGAATAGGCAAATAGTAGACAAGGTGAACTGGGGAGTTGATGCCTTCACTGCTGGCAGAGCAGCTCTGAACAGTATTGCTTTGCTGGCCATTGTGCAAATGCAAAGTGTATGGCAAACATTGCCTTGAAGTCCAAATAGCCTAATGGAAAGGGCAAGCACTGGTGGGATTTCACGAATGAGAGAACCAAAACTTGGGAAAGGAACTGATTTGCTAAGGATTGTCGTGGCGAAAATGTAATTGATACTCACTTTCCTGAGCTCACCTCTTGCAATGTCCAGGGGGCATTTTTCCTTGCCATAAATGAATCTTTGTCCTGTCCTTGGAGTTTGTGTGGTACTATCTTTATGATCTTGAAGGCACCCAAAATAGGGTTTCTTCCACAGATTCTAATGAGCACACAGGAGTCAGATTTTCCATGAAGGACAGCAGAGAAATGTGCAATATCTATGTGTACAATTTTCTTTTAATTTTCTCTGGCTTTAGAGATACTGAGTTGTCAAAGGGAAGGCTGTAACATTATGATGAGATCATCTCCCTTTCTGCACTCTTAGTCTACACCTGTGCCAGCAATTTGGCATGAGATCCAATTTCTATTGATTTAAATGGTTCAGCAGGGCTCCCCTTGGGCTGTCAAAAAGCTCTGGGAGAGAGGGAATGCAAGTCAGAGGTTTTCGTACTTTGAATATTATGCATTTTCTGCAGGGATTTGAATGGCTCTTTCTCAAGAGTCTCAGCTGTCTTTGTGAGGAGCTCCTTCATTCCCGTGGGGCTCTGTGAACCCCTTTTTCCCTCTCTTCTTTTCCATCCTAGAGTCAACAGCTTAAACATTGCAGATGCTAAGGATCTTCTACCTCCAGTGTTTCAGAGTTATTTACAGCAGTCTGTCTGGAAGTAGTCTTGCCCTGGGAAAGAGGAAGATCTGAGCAGCCACAAATGCTGCAGGCCAGCTCCCCTGTATGTTCCTGAAGCTTGTAGCCTCTGGCCCAGCCAATCCAAGGACTCCAGCAGACACCCAGCTGGTCTACTACCATGTTCACTCCTAAGAAGGATAAGGAAGCCAGCTCACCATACGGCACACTAGGGATTCCTAAAGTTTGTTCTCCTGCCATGAGGACTTCTAGGATTATAGCCTTCCCTTTTTTTTTCCTTTTCCAAAAACTGTATCCTTCTTTTAGAAGGTGTACTTATCTGAAATTAAAGCTTCAAAATGTTTCACTGTTTGGTTGCAGTTTACCTAGCCCCTTCCAAACTTCCCAAGAAGTCTGACAGGCACCCTTCTGGGGCATATTGGGAGCACTCAGAGTAGGGGCCCTTCCCCACAAGAAAGAATGCATGACCAAATTGCAGCCAGAGAATGAGATGGGCAAACAGCCGCCCGCTGCAAAGCTCCAAATCACCCAGCATGAGCCCACTCTCTCAGCCTTGTTCCCCTGCCATCTCCACATCTCCCAGGCCTCACTCCTCCCAGCTCCCAGAGTCTGTACAGCAAAAGTTAAACCACTTGGTTTTTAGCAGTTGCAGTTTGAGAGCTTGCATATTTTGCAAGCTTTTCCAGGCTTGTGGTTTGCACTGTATTCCCTCTGAGCGTAATTAACATAGGGAGGAAATGAATCTTGCAAAATGAGTCTTAGTGTATTTAGATGCTGTTCAGCTCAGTTAGCATTGCTCATGGTTTCAGAGTGTTGGGCAGCAGAAAAGATGGCATTTGGCTGTGCTGCATTTCCCATCCAAACAAAGCACTGGTACAGAAAATGAACCAACAAAACCCGAGAAGCCAGAAAATGCCCACTGCAGTTAGATTCCGTACTACACTCTTGTTCCTCCAACCAGGAACTTTTTCTTCTTTCTTTTCCTTAATTTTTTTCTCTTAGTGCCATATGTGAAGCTTGAGGTTATATTGGAATGTATAAATCTCATGTGAGCCACAGAGCATTAAGGCATGATTATCCTTTTAATTTAATTATCTCAGTTCCTACCCTAAAACATTTAAAAGTAATTGAACATTCAAAGTTTTCCTGTGAAGTTTATTTCCTAAACATTGTTGAAGTACTGTTGATAAAGCCAAAAGGTACAAAGTCAGCACTTCCTAAACCAGCCTGATTTATTAAAGTAGAAATGCTTTTTCTTATTAATAGAATCTGAATGCCAAATAGTTCTTATCATTTTATGTTTCATTTTATGCCATTTATGCTACTTGATTTCCAAGAACAACTACTTAACTTCCATGAAGCAGTGCCAGTTTTCCTTCCCCTTGTAGTATCACTGTAAGATGCCTGCCAGTTTGTTCTTTTTAACTATGAATTTATGTTGTTTCTTGGTATTTTCTTTGTCTTGATTTGAGCTGTTTGGCTTTCCTTGTTCTTGATGTCCCAGTCTGTCTCTAATAATTCTTCAATGCTGCTAATGGTTCCCAAATGTTCTCATGTTACAAAAAGCTGTATTTCTCAGTAGAAATGTATTTTATATTCTTGGTGAAGTTCATAGCATAGAAGACTTGTGTAGCACAGAATGATCACTATATTTCTTCCCAACATGTAAAATCAGTGAAGTAGTTTCACATGCAGACAGGCTGCTTTGTCATCAAAGACAGTTCTGCCCCTACGTTTCCATCAATTCCAATGATGTTGGATCCAGCTGCAGAATTTGGATGAGAACTTGGGTTTGGTGTATTCATTTGGCAGATTATAAAGGCACAGGCTGTTTTTTTGTTTGTTTGTTCGCTGTTTCAGAATAAAGAATGGCACACATTCTTCCAGCATTAAGCAGCTTTTCTTTTATATAAGGAAAAATATAGATGAAGAGAGATGGAACAATCAGAGGTTTCCAGCTTTTGTGCATTTTATACGGTAGTACCAACCTCAAACATAATGGCAACTGTCAAAGCAACAAGGGAAGCTGGTTTACTCCTGAAAATGCCGTCACTAATCTGAGTAATAACAAACCCTTGCTCTCAATTTCAATTTTCAGTAGGTGAACTTGGATCTAAAGCTGAACTCAGACCCTTATCTGACAAAGATCTAGCTGTGTTGTTTTCTCAGTACAATAAATTGAAGTAGGCATAAAAGACAGAGGTTTTAAAACTTCATACTGCTGGGTTACCTTTCCAAGTAGTTCTGTTGAAGTCACTAAAACTTCAGTTCAAGATCAGCAGGCGGGATCTGGTCTGTTAGATCACTGGGAATTTGAACTGGCCATGACAACGGTATTTGGTAGCTCTTTTACATGTGATATCAGATTTCAAGTGAAGAAAACCAAACTAAATCAGGTAACCAGTGAAAAAATTAGTCTTTCCCCTTTTTGAAATAAATTGCCAGCAGTTACCATAGTAACTGCTAACAGTAGAGCATTTTGACTTTTATTATGAATGGCAAAGTAAAATATTCTCTTTTCTTGGGAGTACTAAGGAATGTTCATCCAACACAATGGATTAGCTAATTACTGCTTGCATAGCAAGTCGTCTCCAAGACACAGATGGACAGGAGGTGGCTCAGCTCCTTTCCAGTGGTCAGCTAAAAACTTCAAAGCCAAAGCGTGATTTGTTGTCCCAGTTAGCTGGACTGCCTGGAGAGAAGAATGACATAGCAGACCTGCAGGTTGATCTTCTTCAAAATGTAGAGAAGATTACGTGTGGGAAAGCCAAGTATGTCCCATTGTCAGTGCTCTCCAGGTGAAACCATTTCCTCCAACTAATTCTTAACTGGAGAAAGATTCTCAGCCATTCATGTGTTTCCTACACCAAAACCCACTACTTTCTTTTTATTTCAGTCTTTGAATCACTCTCCTTATTTTTCTATGATGTCTCATTTCACAGTTATTTAGAAGAACATACTTAAACCCTTTAGGTTTTGGGTGGCACGGGCAGAGCCCAGGTGAGTAGCAGTCAGCACCAGGACATGTCCCCAGGCTGGAGCAGGTTTCAAAGCTACCCTGTGCTAGGACAGTAAAAGAGCCTGGAGTGAGGGAGCAGCATTCAAACAGCAGCACAGTGGCTGCCTCAAGCCATGCTGGTGAGCACTGGCACTGCAGTCTGAGGTGTCAGATTATGACACTGAGGCTGTGTTGAGAGAAGGTTTATATTAACCTCCCCCCACAAAAAACCCTCTCCTTCCAGGAGCTCTCACCATATTGTTTCTGCTGAAAAATCCACTAATGCTGCTTCCAGTTCAGTTTATCTGATGGGACTTCCACCACTGCTATGCCAAGAGTAGTTGCAGTTTCAGGATCTTCTCTTGAAAATCACCTAGACCATCTTATTCCAGTTTCTAGGGGACAACTAGCCATTTTCATGAAAACTATGAACACCAGTGCAACCGCTGCCAGAAGAACAGACATTCACCAAGGAGGTCCAAAGAGTAACTAGGTACAAAGACTGAGTTACTCTGCCATTCCTTAACTACTTTCAGTCAGATTAGCAGTGGGCAGAAAATCTGAGAAAACACGGTCCATTCAGACAAGTGTCAAGATCAAAACTAGACAGGCCAGAATCCTCAGCTGTTATAAAGAGGTTGAAAGAAGTGCCACTATCTTGGCTTGCACATTTGAGAAACCTCTGTCTTTGGTTTTTAATAAGTTCCTATCAGAAGCTGTTGGACCATTTTAGATTATTTCTCTAGCCTTTATGTAGATCAACACTTTTCTTTTTTGACGCTTACATCTTCTTAAAATGAAAGGAACACCATGCCAAGTATAGTTAAATATCTATTTCCTAAGTCATCTTTTGTCCAAACTTTTTAACCTGAGGTTCCTGCACTGATTGCTATTTGGCATGGAAAATCTGAACACCTGTCAGGCAAAAGGAGAGTGGAGAGACAAAGAAGGAGGTGTGCTGTGTTGAGCTCAAGTGAAATCTGAACTTTGTTTATCATTTGCTCATGTCAGGAAAATGTTTGGGATACATGGTTTGCTGTTACAGCTGATAACAATATCCTTTCAGGAAAGCTATCACAGGAAAATTTCTATTAAAGTGGTACAATTGAAGTAGGACGACCTTTTAAAAAATAAAAAAGAAAAGAAAAGAAAAAAGTTGATTATGGCCTGATTACATACATACATACTGTCGTGTGTTTCCGCACATGCAGTGGAATGCAAGGCATGATCATAGAAACAGAGAATAACTTTTGTTGGAAAGGACCTTTGGAGATTTCTGGTCTGATTTCCCTCCCAAAACAGCGCCAGCTCAAAATTATACTGCCTTGCTCAGAGCCTTAATTTTCTCACTGGAAACATTTCTGCTATATCTCTGATGAGGACTTCTGAATAAGCAATCAAAGCTGTCTTCAGAGAGACTGTTGCATGTTTCCAAAGCTGGGACAGACCCTAGGAAACTGATTCTAGTGCTTTATGAAACATTAACCCATAAACCTCAACCAGTAAGTGATCGACTCATAAGAATTTGCAATTACTGTTAAGAAGATGTCCCAAAACCAAGAAGAAAATACCGATATTGTACCGGACAGCCATCAAATCTTGTACTTTAGGTCTTCTAAGATCTCTTTTGCCACAGTAATACATAGGTGTGAGGCCACAAGTGTCTATTGGAATAGATTAACTGGGGACAGAAGTTCATGAGCAAGTTTGATTCTCGCTGTTGTGCACAGATACTGCTTGTGCATTTCAAGCAGCCCCATGGGTTGATGTGTGATAAGAGCCATGGAGGAGACATGAGACCACTTTGAGTGATCTCAGGAGCTGGCTGCCATTTCTGGGCCCAGGGGTGGCAAACCCATCTCTGGGTCACTTCAGTGAAACTTAGTAACCTCTCAGCTTCTTCAGAGCTCGTCTCTTCTTTGTGCTTTTGTGATCTGAAAGTTCAGTTAAGGGGAAACTCTTTGAGAACGTGATGCGACACCACAGTAGTGGAGCTAACTGGGGAGTCAGACCTGGCTTCAGTTCTGTCTGGTCAGATTTCATGAAAAAAGGCTTCAGAATCTTGCCAGAGCAGAAGATAAAAGCTGGTGTCAAAAGAAACAGTGTGTTCTCTCCGATTTTTCCTCTTGATGATGCAAATCCTGGTGGTTTAATAGTGCTGGTAGTTAAGCAGAAAAGTTTTAACTGTAGTTAACTCTTTGCAGTGACAAATATTAATTAGTTTTACTTCGACAGCAGTTCTTCAGTAATAGCTCTTCCATGGCAATTTCTATTTGACTGATTTACAAAAGCTCTTTACCCTCTATTAAGAGACAAGTTAAACTTAAACTTAAATCTTATTACTCATAATTGGAGCTTGGAAAAAATAGTATAGACTTCAGACTTTTAAATTTTAATTATGAGTGCATTTAATAGTCATGAAAGTGAACATCTAATTGCTCTGGTTTGAACTAGACACAATGCATGTTCTGTACAAGCTTCATCTTGTAGTTCAGGCACTGCGCCTCAACCCTGAAGCCTGTTAATCTAGCCTTGTGTGTTTTTTTGCAACAGGACAGCCAGTTTGTCAGTGTGTTTTATGAGTTACACAAAAAAAGAAGCAAAGCTAGCGTCACAAAATTCTTTCTTTATCCAAAAGCAGGCTGTGAGCTTACAGCTGGAGGAGGCAATTGCTCAAGCAATAGCCCATTGTTCAGCAGCAACCTTTTGCTTCTGCAGCTGAAACTTAAGAGAGGTAAAATCAAGTCATTGTCCATAAACCTAGTGAATTTTATGTTGTTTAAAAAAATATTATTAATCCTAGTAATATTTTTAGTGTTGTACACATTTTAAAGTATTTTATGTCCCTTTCTGCATCAATATTCTGTCAGACATATGTTCAGTCTTCCTATGATTTTTTTTCCCCTTCTTTGGAGATTGGGTGCACTTGGATGTGATAATAACTTCCAGCTTGCGGTACTCAAAATTAATGGCCGGAGTATTGAGAAGTTTGCCATATATTGTTAATAATCCTTTTTTGTGTGTGTTGTTTTCGTTACTTCCATCTGTTACCACAGGAAGGATGACTTGGTAATAAACCCTGTCTATACCTTTACCACAAAACAGGAGAGAGGAAATGAGATGTCAGCAAAAAAGGCAAAGTGTGACACAGTCATGTTTAGCAGTATTCTTAGCAGCAACTGAAAGCCTCTTACAAATATGTTGTTGTTAATGCCCTTATCTCAGAAGAGTTTGTGGTAGTTGCAACAGGGTAAGTTCAGCCAGGGTGCTGCTTCGGTGTCCACTGAGAGCCAAGTCATGTCTGTTGTGTTGATCTACACTCCAAAGCAATTTGAACTTCACCTTCAGGCTGAGACAGTACTACCCTGCAGCATTTTACAATACTGAGAAGCTATTGTGTGCTTTGCTTTGAAAAACTGTATCCAAATGCTGTATTTGTGCTAACGAGAGGTCCACAGTTCCACCCGTAGATTCAAGTTTGCAAATCAGCCATCTTGGTGGCTCTGCTGGCACAAAATTGAGATTCTGCTCTCAGTATGCAAAGGTCTGGGCTTTATTCCAGCATCTAGGAAGAGGATCAATACTCTTCATGACTACCCTCTACACATTCATACACTGGGGATATCTGGGCCCCAGCAGACACCCACCCTCCCTTTTTCCTATCTTACAAACTCAGCTGGATTCTCCAGAGCTCTGAAACCACATGCAGGTGGCTCCTAATTTTAATATCATCTATACAATGACTATCATGATGTGTATGAGAGAGAAAATCCCACACCTCTCCGATACAATGAGCTTGGCTTCTGATGAGTTTCTGAGCAGCCATGAATGTGCAGTGCTAGACAGGAACAAGCTGAGCAGCTGCAAGACTTCAGGTGCTTTCGTGGGAAGGAATGAAAGTTTGGGTATATGGGACATATGGGGAAAATCTTACTTGTCCTATAGTGGGGTTATAGACCTTTTAATCATAGTGTTAGCTAGGCAGGCCCTGCTCTCAAAGGCTAAAACATTCCACATTGGAGACCTCTTCCAAAACACTACAGTAGTCTTAGACCTGACGCGAAGTAGCTTGTGGAGTGTAAAGGACAGTTTTCACAGATTATCGACAGGAGTTTCAAGACCACACTTTCTGTGTCTTCTGTCATTCCTCTTGGTACTACACAGAGTCTGTACTTGCCCCTGCATCTCTTCTCCCTTCAAGAAGGCACAGTGTGGAGAAAGCGAAGCTTCCAGTTACTGGCCAACCTAGATATGCCATCAGGCCCATGAAATCCTTTCTGCTAAATGTGGCCTTGTAATTGTTAAGTCCTTCCTCAAAGTGCCCAAAGGACCACAGGGGTTTTAATTGTGCAGGTTATTCTCCTGCTCACACCTTCTCCCTGTGCTCATAGGTCATAACAGATCACTCAGTAGTCCAAGCTCATGGTTCAGAAGAGTGAAGTTAGATCCATGGATGCCTGACAATTCAAGGTACCTTGGTTTATTAAGACCTTTGGTTTATTAACCAGAGCTGCATCTCTTTGCTATGTCATCTGGATGTGCTGCGACTCCTGAAAAGCTTTCAAAAGGGTTTTTGAAAACAGTGTAGAATGAAAAATAAAAAGTGTTTCAGTGACATCTTCCAATAGCACTTAAAACTTCCATTAATATTATGAATGAATCCAGCACATAATCTGCTGCTGTATCAAAATTTCCAGCACTGTATTCCAACTGCATTAAAAGCTGTATTTCCATTAATGTAAAGAATGAATCCAGCATGTAATATATTGCTGAATCAGAATTTATGCAACAGGTTAGTTGAGAGGCTGCAGTCACCTCCTATAACTCACATATCTGGAGCCTGACCCAGTGCTACAGCTGCTGCAATTAAAACGCCCGCAGTAGGTATGAAAAGCACATCTATCTGTGGAGGAAAATCTATTTCTCTAAACAGTGATGTGGACAGGAAGTGAAGAGGTTTGGAAAATTGGCTCTGAAAGTAAAACAGTCACCTCTTTGATAAAACAGGCTACTATTGCAGCCTGTTTTCTTGGGAAGGTGGCAGAGCATGTAAAAATTTAGTATTACTATTTAAAATTTTATTACCATCTTATTTTGCTTCCTCAAGAAAATACACAAGAGAAAGTACAATAGAAGTTTGAAAAAATGTAAAAAGTTTGAGAGAAAGTACAGTAATGTATTCAGATTATTCAGAAATTGCCTTCAGACTCTCTCCCATGAAACCCTGTTCTCTGAACGTTTGTTTCCATTTCTCTTATATTTTGTTATTTCATGAAAACAAAATAACAAAATATAACTGAACTTGTGAGGTTTATTTCCTAATTTGTGGAGATGGCTACTCGCTTCAAGCAAGGCATTCTTCCTTTGCTGGCAGACGGTACAGGTAAAGGAATCCTCAGAGATCTCAGCAGCTCTCTCGCAGTCCAAGAGACATATGAACATAGGGAGGCAGCAGCTCAGTTTGTGAGAGGCAGAGATCGGGCATGGTTAACAGGTTCCCTGGGAGAGGAGAGAGATCCTTTCAGGCTTTCAGGACACAAAGGGCCCTGGTAGGAATTCCCCTTCCCTGAAACCAGGACCTACATTTGCAAATTCTCTTCCCATGTAACAGTGGCTTGGAGGGAGAGAGAAGGACCTTGGACGTTTGGGTTTAAACTCCTCTTTCCCCTCTCTTCCTCTCTCTCAGCGAAGTGCTGCCAGTGGTGACACGTACCTGTATTGTCCCTCCCATGAGATGGCAATAAATAATTCTACCTAAAGTTAACCCCTATAATTTCTGCTTTGATGAGACTGGATTTTACTAACAGGTTTATTGCCAAGCTTGATATCTTGGGAATTGAGCATTACTCCATCTCTGTCTTTATTGTCAGCCCCCCATCTATAGCATTCCTCACTATTAGTTTTATCTTTTTGTTATTATTTTATATCATCTTCTACATTTTTGCATTTCCTTCTTTATTTTTACGAATGCAAAATTATTTTGCCGCTCCCTTAATATTAACAGTCTTCTTCCATCCAGAGCTTTAATTTTAGCTAGTCTTGGTTTTCTCAGGAGTGTTCAGACATCCCCAGTCAAAGGCAGTTGAGGATATGCAGTCCCTTGGAGGATCAGACCCAGACATGAGAGGAACTTGTATGCTCTCTAGATGTATTAAACTAATTGCTTTGACTTCCACATACTCATTGTGGGTTCAAAGGGCAACAACCGGGCATCCTATGTGAGAATTTCAAGGGAGATGGTTGAGCGCAGGAGAGCCTGGGAGCAGGTTTCAATTATTTTGTTAGACAAAGGGTAAAGAGTCGTGCTTGGGAGGAGAGATGAGTGTTTCTTGATGTGGGATTTAGAGTGTAGCAAGGAAGACTTGAGGGCTTTTTGACCTGGCATCTTTCTCAAGTATTATCTCACTTATTTTAAAATGAAAAATGGAAAGGAAGAAAGGATAGAAATGTCTCCTAGGCATTTTGTAACAAATTCTGACACCAAGAGAAGCTTAAGAAACACTTGTGTGGGTACAGCTAGCAAACCCTGGGGGACACAAAAATTCATACTAAAATGGTAAGTTTTGTTCACTGAGAACAGGTTCCCTCTCCTGATACTTCCAGCAATGAATTAGGAAACAAGTTTCCATGTTTTGGACAGGCTTATGTAATAAGAGTTATTGCCTGGAAAGGCCATTAAGAAAATAATTGTAGTAAAACTGTGAATCAATTATGGAAGAATATTTGAAATACAGTTTTAGTTTATAGATGCTTTCAAGCAATAAATGTGATGAGTTAATTCTCTTATGCTTATTTCTAGAGCTGCAAAGATGAGATTAGAAGTTGCAGATTTCTGGCACCTTGTCTGTGCTGAGTCCACAGACAATTTAAATTCTACAGCATTTACTGTGTTAATCCATGGAGCATGGTAAGTGTTCTGATATTACTGTTACAGATTTCTGTTTCCCCACTTTACATAATTTAGACTCCCATTATGAACCCCAAATAACTGCTGTGGAGGAAAAATTTACTGTGAAATAATAATTTAACAACCCAAACAAACAAAAACAAAAACCCCCACCCCACTATAATTTATGCAAATTCCAAAATATTGAGTGTAACTGGCTGTCTGGTTGGTGGCAGCCCATAGTGTGAGCCAGGGACAAAAGCCTTTTCCTTTTGTACCTTTTTATGCAGCTTGGGTTGTCAGTAGTCATGTAAATGAAGCTGTCTGCTTAGCCTTGAAAACAGGGAGTGGGACTGTTTAATATGAAACATGGGACTGAATCGTGAAAAATAGTACAGCAACTACTATAAAACTTCCAGTAGTTTTTATTCAAAGTTGCTTTCAGAACAAAAGCTACAAAAGAGTCATTTCAAGAAGTACACCTCAATAGAGAAGAGGTACATGAAAAACCATAGAAGGGTGAGCTAGACTCGAGCACCACTTTCATACTTGTTAGTGGTAAGTACAATCCAGTATATTCTCCAAATGCTCACAATATGAATCAGTATGTCCATGAGTAGGTGTAAATAGACTATGATAACAATTTAGCTCTATTCCTACCGCCTACACTACTGCAGTATTTGAATACTACAGAATTGTTAGTGGATTTTCTCTCTCCGATGTTATTCCCCCTCCTCCTCCTTGTAAGACAGGGAAATAACCCATCTCACAGGTAAGTAGGTGTTAAGCCTGACAGAGAAAATGAGATTGTTTTTTGGAATGGAATATGTGTGTCCCTGGGGGCAACCACGCTGGTGTGGTCTGCCCATCACCAGTACTTACACAGCTGACTACACAACCTCCATAAGGCCACACAAAAAGTTATCCAGAAACTGAATTTTCTGATCCAATGCTGGAGTCCTTTTGCAGAACTGATTTTCTGAATAATCTAATTCTTTCTAACAGAACTACTTCCTTTGCCTAGTCCTATGAGAAGCAACTGAAGGGTTTGGTCTCCATGTAATAAATATATGTTCCTGAAAGGCTTTCCTTTATGGGCATTAGGAAAATTAGAGCCTTGAAAAGTCCAAGAGAATTTCTTTTGAGGCCTTCCCTGGAAAGACTTATGTTTATTGTCTCTGTGTTCCTTACAGCATTAAACACTGAACTTTGTGAATTTTCCTTGGGAAACCTTCATATGATGAAAACAGTGAGGACATGATAGTTCCTCCTGTACCATAAAACATTAGCCATTAATTATTTCTCATACCACAGCTATGCCTGTTAAAATTAGATATATTAGCTCTTTCACTGTGTAGTGCAATTCTGTGTTCCCTAAGTGTTAAAGTGACTCAGAATCCATGGGCAACTACACATTAAGGTTTGATTTTCTTTCTTTATTTTATATGTTATACTTAAAAAAAAATGTTCTTGAGATTCCACCAAAACACAGAAAACAAAAACATTTAATTCATAACCCATTGGAATGGGTTGTTTGGACAATGCCTAGAGTATCCTCCCTTCCCCCTTTTGTTTAATTGCCAAAGTAAACTTGAACCAAAATGATGGAATTTGGGGAAGGGTGTTTGGCTTGTGCAAATTGCATTTTTTGACAGCAAATGGTTCCAACAAGAATTCAGACTGCCTTTTCCAGTAGGCTTTCTGTGTGCAGCATCCACCTCAGGACTCATGGAAGGTGGAGTCATTGAGAGGCTTGCAAATACTCTCTAGTCCTTTTTCAAATCAACTTTTCATCGTGCAGTCCTTCTCTGAAGTCTCTAGGTAGCTGATGAGTGATCATAGTTGTGGATGTTATAGCTCTGCCTAAATCAGAAGAGTAGAAGGGGGCATACAGAAGGGGCATACAGAAGTGCACTCCTGAGCCAGACGAGTGGTCTGTCATTCCATGTCCTCTCTCCAGGGGTGACAAGTAAAAGCAGTTGTTTAGGGAGACCATGCAGGCTTGGCTGTAGTCTGCAGTCCATACCCCTTGAACTCCTTGAGCATCAAAATCCTCCCGTGGCAGCAAACAACAGAAATTCCCTATGTGTTTCATAAAGAAGCACTTTATTTCTCTGCTTTAACCCAATACTGGTTTCATCATGCCCCCATTTCTCAAATTACAGCACTTGGTAAAAACAGTTCTGCCTTTACCTGAGAAATGCTGTGTGCAGCCAGCGGAGGTGGAGGAGGAAACATGGGTTTCTTACAATTCCGAGTTGTGTAAAAATACATCTGTTAGTAGATGAAGTAAACTAAAGGTCTAGCAGAAGCCACCAAATCAGTGGCTGAAATGTGGGCATTCACTGCCTGTTTAAGAACGTGTGGGCTCTCTGCCTGGTACAGAAAGCTTGTCTGGTACTTAGCCTACATTTTCCTTTCTTTAAAATTATTGTTGTAAGCATAAACCTACAGACCACACTAAGTAATTGCTTTCCTTTCCTGATTTTCATTTTCTCCACATATTTATCTTGTCTCACCCGTAGCTGTCACTGTGTCAGGTTATGCAGTACAAGGGATTTTTTTTAGCTTGTTCTCTATTCACTAGATTCTCCCCATCCTATGGCAATTTTAGTTGTGTTTTTACCTCATTCTGATTTCCCTGAATAGGATTTGTCTGTTGGCTGTCTCATGTATGTTTTATTTCAAGAGACATTTGGTGTCTGGTATTTCTCAGCTCTCCGACTGGTGTCTCTTACTGTCCATGAAGGTTTCTAACTCCAGAGATGCCCGTATTTTTTTGTAGTCTCACTGCTTGAAGTGGGAGCCAAGAGGCAACACAGAGAAATAAAATCAAGTCTCTGCCTGTGAACTACCGTCTCCTATTAGTGGCTTTATGCAACTGTCTTCTATTAGAGGCTTCATGCTGCTGGTACCAGAGACGTTTCTGAATCCAAACCTTGGAACTGAAACTGTGGAGCCCCGGGGGGAAGGCAGTTGCTTTAGATGTGAAATGTTACACTCGGGTACCTCCGGCTTCTCCCCGCTCCCTTCGAGGCCCGCGTGGATAAGGCGGCTCCAAGGATGCAGCGTCGGTGCCCTCTCGTGGGGGAAACAGGGATGGGAGCGGAGCGAGGGAACGGGACGGAGCAGCGGGACCGCGTTTGAACCTGATTGGGACGGATTATTTGGGCAAGAGGTGGAAATGGGGAGCTCACTCGGCTATGCCAAAAGACTCCAGGGTTCATCGGCGGGCGCCAGAGGGGTGTTGGCCGAGTGAGATTTCAGCAGCTTGCTGGCGGCAGTCTGTGTGGGGTGGCACTGTGGGCACGGCCGAGGGGTGGTGGCATCGGTTCCACCGCAGGCTGTGCCCTGCAGAGGGACAAACCCCACCAGAGAGCGGGCAGCAATGCCTGGCCTTGGGCATGGCCCGGCTCAGCTCGCGGGTGGCTCGAGGTTTGCAAAGGAGGTTCACTGTTCTCTGGCACTGATTTTGTTGGATTCCATTGTGTGGCGCTGAGACCTTGCCTTTCATAAGCTCACATGGGGCACCTCTGAAAGGGGACTATGGACCTCTTTGTTTTATCTATGTAATCCTTGCTCACGACATTTTATACCTGCATCTCTGTGTTCCGGCTTTTCAAGATCCCTTTTGATTATGAAACACAGAGTCCACATAATGTAACAGAAAGCATAGTTGTCTCGCATTTTAGTTCAGTGTACTTCCATTCTTTTTTCCATAAGCTAAAAGCCCGCGGCGTCTTTGTTGTCAAAGAGTTTGTGTGCTATATTTCTATGAAATCATGAGCACAGACTGTTGTAGCAAATGAAAACCTCTAGGTTCTTCACCTGAGATGCCAAGCTTTCGTAGGCTGACCTGCAGTCAGTCATCTCCTAACAAGTTATCTGAGACAACTTTGACTTCTTTTTGCAGTTACTAGTTTTGGTTTTAGCTGTTTGAAGAAAATGCCTGTGGATGGTGAACAATTTCTTGATGCAAGAGTTTGTGATAATATATGGAAAAAAGTAGTTGCGTCTTTCTGAGGTATCAGGCTATTAGATTCCCCTTGCTTTAAACACAGGAAAGAAGTCTGTGAGCCAGCAGAATCCAGCATTAAAAGACATTGATGGAATAGAGAGCAGCTTTTTTAAATCAGCATGAAGTAAAAAAAGAATAGTAAACTTAAATCTAAAGCCTTCTCCCAGGCTTGATGATTCTAAGATTTCACTGGAAGCTTTTTTCTGGCTTCAAAGTTTCTTGAAGATTTCAAAACCCTGATCTAGTTCATTTGCAGGTGATAACTACAGTTCTTTAGGCAGGTCCCAGGCTCTCCATTTCAAGTTCAGTTAACTAAGGGGGCTGTATTTTCAAGCGGAGTCGTCAAACCTACTACAGGCTTGACTAGATCTCAGGGTTACTTGTGATTATTCATAAGCAATAGCTGTACCTTCTGACCAATCACCAGGGTAGTGGCAAGGAAATTAGTCTTATAGTTCTAAATCAGCTGTGAGTTATATCTGAAACTGTTTAAAGTAGAAGCTAGGGGAAAGTAATGTCTGTCATTCAAATAAATAGAGGATGTCATTTCTCTAACAGAAAGGCAGAGAGAAAGAATTCTTCACGCAGGTGGCATGGTAAATGATGTATGACATTTCAATAACCACTTGCTACATTTTTCTTAACCCTTCAGTAGAGATATAGTGTATTTAAAAAGGGAACCTCCACCAGACACTCAAAGACTCCCATTGTGCAATGGAAGAAGATGGGGAAGAAGGAAACAGGCAAACTGTCATGCTACTGTCAAATCTTCCAGCCATGTCTTTTGATCTTGTAGAGGTTGTTTTCTCCCCAGTCTTCCTTCTGTTTTACTTTCAGTAGCACTGATTCTACGGTAAAGATAGAGGAAGAAACCAGGCCTGCCCTTTCTATCTCTGCTCTTTTCTATGGGACAAGTTCTGCCACAGACTTTCTTCCAAGGCTGGTCACCTTTTCGACATCCAGTTTGTTCAAGCCATCTGCATCTCATTATCAATTATATACAGTCCTTCCTCAAATCATTTCACTACAAATGTCAAAGTCTTGTAGCATCCTTATCTACAGAGTGATGTGTGTCAAATCTGCCTTATCACAATCTGCCACCAGGGTTTTCACATGTGTAACGTTCCTTATAATTGACAAGAGTGATATATGTAAATCTACTACATAGCAAGTAAAAAACTCCGTCTGTTTTAAATAATCTGACTTGTGGAAATTCCCTCTGTACACAACAGTGAGACTAATGGAAGATTGAAACAAACAATATCTATTAAGAATCAAATGCGCCATGCCAAAATGAAGACCACTAAGTCTGCTTTACTAACAATTAGTTAGGTTTGTCTCTGCTGCTTCTTGAACCAACTAAAATATTCTGTTATTTCAGGGGTCAGATTATTAGATGGACAAGCCAACATCTGTAGTGGGCAGTAGCAGCTATATTGTGTCACTTGAGATTTTGTAGACTAAAACATGAGAAAGACAATTGGAGGAAATCAGGAAAGGACCTAGTAAAAATTTGAAAAGGTAAGATTTTGTTCAGGATCCTAGAGGTCATGAGCTTGATCCAGCTTGTCACCAAACACCCACTCAGAATCAACATGCCGTGCTGTACTCTTGCCACAGGAATGCTTTGACTGGCAAAGAAAGAAAATGTATGTAACAAGGTGCAATGTACGTTGTTCATATACATTAGAGACAGTGAAACTACCACATTGTCTACTGACTAAAAGCTTCCCAATTTGTAGTTGGCTTAGACTGAAATGATGAAATCAGTCTGGTGCCATGTATGTGGGAGTGCTCAAGGCACAGTCTGAGTTTACAGGATATGAGTGTGTGAGCAGTTGGGTATCAGCAAACAGAATTAGGACAGGAGCTCTAATCTATTATAACTATAAATCATTTGGCTCTTTTCCAGGGCTTTTTAGACATGAATTTGCTTCCTGGGTTCAGTTCCCACAAACTTCCTGTTTCTCTCAGGCGAGTTTCAGAGCCAAATTCTGATCTTCATTTGTTCCTCTGTAAATTTGGAATAATTCATTTGAGACCACCATGTGGCTGTTTTTCCAAACTTCCTAAATGAGTTCAAAAGGGCATGCAGTTTGCCTCATTTCTTCATCTGTAAAAATAAGAAGGATTCTTCTTATAACTTACATTTTGCTCATTTTGTAGCAGAAACAGAAACATACTGTGTGCATGTCAGTGAAATCTTAGCTGGCATCTCTATATGCTGATACAGTACAAGCAATGGATCAGTACTCACAAAAGATCTGAGCAGGTTCAGGGTGCAGTTCCACATTCCAAACACTGTCAGCAAGAGAGCCACGTAGTACTGGCAAATGTGCAGTTGTTCAGAAAAGAAACTGACCAGAAAGATTTACCCACACAAAGAAGGGTTTGGGATTTTAACTCTGAAAGGGATCAAAGAGCAAAATAAACTTTGAAAAGAAGTGATGGGATTTCCCTGTTCCTTGGTGTTTTGAAATCAGGCTGCAGGTACATTTCTGGATGTTATATTTTAATCAAACACAACTTTTTGCCTTCCAAGCAGAAGCAGGCTAGAAAAATTCTGTATTCCATCCATTTAAAGAAGTCAAATTAAATAATAAGGTGTGTTAAACCTTTCAAGTCGCCCAGGTCTAAACAGGGCAGACAAAACATAACAGAGACTCAGAATGAAGAATATAGAAGGAACATTCATACCTGAACCTGCAAAAGACGGAGCAGTAATTTGCTGCAGACTAATAGCAACATAGGGTCTCTATTTCCAACAGAGATGACTTTAATAACAAAAGCAAAGAGAGACCGGATTTGTGCAAAGTAATGCAATCCCCTTCTCGGTGTCTCAGCGTGTCAGTGCTCCTAACCCTCTAAATATGTATCAAAGTGCATTTGCAAAGACACCTTTCATTAAGTGTTCAGACTATAAACAATTTGGAGATTAACATGTGTATTTTTCCTAAAATGAGGGTGTTTGAAAGCAAATAACATGAGTTCAACAGCGCATCTGAATAGATCATAAATCTATTAAATTTTTTCATGTTTTATCTTTCAAATTTCCCAGAAAAAGTATCCTAAAAGTACTATCTAAATAATCTTTAATGTTTAGCCATATTTGTTAGGGGGATGAACATATATGAGCAAATTTTGGAATTGTGTACCTGAAACGGATATTTTAATCTTGAAAGTCCTGTTACCTAAGAGTAAAAGTGACTACATTTCAAAATCAAAACTGGGACACTTTTGCAGTGACGTGTTTTAGGATTGTGAAACGTTTCTGTGAAAGAGAGAAGTACTTCTTGTAAAAAAATAGTATATTTAACGCACTGAAAACCTTAAATGTGGCAGTGATGTATACCTTTTCTTCTGAATAAGTATTTCCAATAGTTTAATGTCTGATTGATGGTTTTAACATTGAAAAGCCCTATTAACATTGACTCTCTGAAGAAGAACAACTGAATGAGAACTAGGCTCATCTGCTTTTTCTCTTGCTTCCCAATACTGACCATCTCACCCATTCCACATGTTGGCTTATCTTCTGACAAGGAGAGAACATTCCGTCTTGGGCAAACATAATGTAGACATTTATTTTGAGAAAGCTTGATGTGAGAGGATGTGGTATAAAAGATTTTCCTGCACAGTGAGAGGTCATCACACAGAATCTGGGCTTGCACCAACATAAAAATTCAGAGCATACTTGCGTTTGAATAGGGAACTCACATGTGGTGAATTGCACCATAGCTGGTACAAGTAAGAGTGGTACTATTAATTTGGGCAACATGATCTTAGTCTTAAGGCTAGTGGAATCTGACATGTAAAGTGTTTTTTTCAAGCAAGTCAGAAGTAAAGATGCAGAGAGAAAGGGGTTACTATGTATTCTTTGTGCATTCAAGAGTTCATTGTTTAAAATAATTTTTTCTCTGATATTTCTGTGGAAGACTATAATAAGTTGGCTGATTTTGTCAAGTTCTTTAATTATGAACACAAATTACAAAATCTCTTGTTTTAAAATAATTCAGGCTTGCAAAATTCAAGTTCATTGATTTATTCTCAAACAGTAATGCCTGTGCGCTGTTATGAATAGCTCCGTGCCCAGATAATTTGTGCTCATGTGTGGCATTTCTCTTTGGTGTTAGTCAGGCAATGATTCTTCACATGAGGACCTCGTGAGCAGCAGAAAATGATAGAGCTTTGAGGAAAACATTTGTTTTATTACTTTCCATAAGAGGCTTGGAAGAAGCAGACATGGGAAGTTAGGAAATAGTAGGTCATATAGAGACTTCTCTCTTTCTGGAGTGAGTCTTGTAGAACTGTTGAAAGCTCTTGGGATGAAAGCAGGTTCTAGGTAGCTGGAATTAGGACTGGAGTACACAGCTCCACAGTAGTGGATGACTACTGGGATAAGAGCTTTATTTCTTTATTTTCCATTGCACTTCCTTTTCAGGAACAGTCTCTTCAAGGACCAGCTGCTCTGTCTCACAGTCCCCTTGGAGGCAGAAGGTTTTCAGGAGTGGACATTACTTTGTAGATCTTCAGTTGGAAGCAACAGGATACAGAAGGTCTGCTCTATGAGCCAACTTCAATCTGTGGGGCTGGGCACAGAGGGGAACACAAAATACTTAACAAGTCCTGCATGAAGAACACATCAACTACGTCTGTCATCAGGCTGACAGATGCTGGTTTGCGCATGTTCTAAGTAATTTATCAAGTCTTGTTCTGGTGCTTTGATAGTGATATTTAAGAAGCTGCATCTGCAGTTTTTAAATAGTGATAAGTCTTAAATTGTAAAATTGATAAGTTGGCAAAAACTGAAAGAGAAAGCTTTCTGAGGGAGAGAGAACATTGCCACCTGCTAACACCAGCTCTACAAAATAAATTATCTGTACCAGGATGTCCTAGCGAGCATTATATTTCAGCACTAAACAACTTGAGGCCAGTTATGCTTCTAGAACTGAATTCTGGCATAGCAAAAAATTACACAGAAAAAACACACTGAAGTATCTTTTGTGAGCTACTTGTACTTCAGTACATTAGTTCTTGCAGACTTCTGTTATGTAGGAGCATTTCAGGTTGCTACAAAGTACCATTCTGCTAGGGGATTACCGCAACCAAATTGCCTATTTCTGTGGTATTTCAGGTGTGCTTGTCATGTTGTTACTTCCTACCTGCGGGTAGAAGATGCTGTAGGAAAACAGGAATTGAAAGAACAGTTAGTATGGACAGGCTGGGACAGCTGGGAGACGACAAGCCTGCTTGGAGACCTCATAGCAGACTTTCAGTGTCTGCAGCGGGCTGTAGGGAAGGAGAGAGGGTCTCTTCATCAGGAACTGTAGTGACAGAACAAGGAATAAAGAGTTCAGCCTGAAAGAGGGGAAGTTTAGGTTGGATAGGCAGAAGAAATTCTTTACTGTGAGGATGGTGAGACAATGGAATGCATTGCCCAGAGCAGTTGTGGATGCTCCACCCTTGGCAACTTTCAAGGCCAGGTTGGATTTGGCTTCGAGCAACCTTGTCAAGCAGAAGATGACCCTGCCTATGGCAGGGGGGCTGGAAGTGAACGTTCTATAAGGTTCCTTCCAACGCTATGATTCTGTGACCCAAGAGCAGAATGAGAGGGAGTGGGGGTATATGGCATGGATTTAGTGCAGGAAATATGTTACAAAATCTGGGTGTTGTATTTTGCAAATAGGCCAGTCAGGGAAGTACCTTTGTACTAAATTGATATGGCAAGGAAGTGATGAGAAAAAAATTCCCCAACCTGCTAATAAGTCTTATCTTTGATCATAAGGGCTTAAAGCAGTTTACTTTCCATGGCTGTGTAAGCCATTTGTGCTAGTAAATCAAAAGTGCATGCTCCACATCCTGTTACCTTCAGATCAGCCTCAATAGCCACAAGCTGTGTAATGCCAAAAGACATGCCTCTGTCTTAAATAGAAAAACCCCTGAGGGTCCTTTTGATCTAAACTGAATTTCATTCAAATCTGTATAAACCCTTATGTCTGTGGCACATAACACACACTTCGTGGCCTCGTTCCATTGCATTTACACCAATGTCCTGTGGTTTCCTTGTCATTTTTTGCAATCAAGTCACGTGCAATATATTGTTGCCTACCTTGTTCTGATAATCTCGATACCACATTTTCCTGTTGCACAAACATTTTTTTAGGGTGATTTCATCTAAAAGTTTGAACTCAGCGGAAAGGAAACAAAATGTGAGGGTTTTTTTAAGCATTCTACTACACCACACTGAGAGCTTGTTCTAGCTGTTGCATCCTAAATTTGGGTTCAAAGCAGAGTAAGGGAATGATGTAAGGAACTGGACCATATCTTCTTATGGCTCTGACACCATCAGTGGCCTCCCAAAGATACAGGTTACTCTGATTTTAATTAGAGTAATAAATTTATGCCCCTTGTGCTTCCACTTGATAAGATTTCTAGTAATTCCATGATAGATGGGTGTCACAGAGGCTGCTGCGTTAGACTGGGGTTTAGACCTGGACCCAGATTCCCTGCCTCCATGTTCATTTTCACTCTGCTCCTCTCCTTGCATAGGAAGAGGGCTGGCAGCTGGCACACTTGTCCTCCGTGGTGGTGGGCAATGCAAAAGTAACTGACTGAAAACTTTTGTTCAAGAACTGGAGCCCGTTCTGGGGTACAGCTGACAGAGGCAGCAAAGCCACAGTCAGAGCCATTTGCCTGCTGCCAATTTGCCTGTCCTCAGCATGAAAAGGTCTCCTAGGCCCTGGCCATGGTCACTGCACCATTCCTCACTTCTCCGAGTTAGAAAATGTGATGGGTCTCCACAGCTAAAAGCCAGCATCCATTACCTGTCCTATGATAGGGACAGGATGAGTTAAAACAGAAGCGGTTCTATCATGCAACTCTTTTGATGAGTTTCAGGTATTCACTGGAGGTAGCATTGATGTCACTGAAATAATGACTCAGTTTGTGTGAATCTTGAGTCACCTGCGTTGAAACTGGTGGTACGTGTGCCAGTAAATCCTGTTTCAAGTTTAATTCCCTCCCCCCACCTCTAAAACGAGACTGAAAGTGTCACCTGATAAATTCAAATTATGAGCCTTCCTGAGAAGACAGTCTTGACCAAGGCTTCTCCCGGTCTCACTTCATGTAAAGACTTAGATAAATAAATAAATAAATATCCAAGACAGCACGTCCACTACAGGAGCTTTTCCTGTTTCAGCTCTCGAGGTTGAAGACAAGATCGAGATGCTGCCTAAGCTTCCCACTCATTTGAAGGCAGAAGCCATCTGCTGTCAGTGAGCAAAACAGCTTTCTAGTACATGGGGGAATGGGGTGAGCTGTGTCTCACATCATCTTGCTCCCTGGTGTGTCATATTAGGTGCGAGGTGGAGTCCTGCTCTGCAGGCAGAGCACACCTGCAGCTGTGTGTGGTTTGCTGAGGGTCGGACTCCACTGAGGTCATGCTGTGGTGTGTGGGGTGGCCTGGGAGCCTGGCCACCAACTCACCTGGCTCTTTCTTTGGTCACTTTGGAGCTGAGGTTTATGTGTCCTAAACAGCATGTGGTTGATTTCCCTCAGTGACCTAAACTCCAAGTGCATGTGTGAGAGAAGAAATTGATTACCATTGAAAGTAGCTCCGGGGAGACACAGAGCTGAACAAAACCTCTGACAGCTGTGAGTAGGAGTACATTCTGGGTCTGGTCTGCTCTTAGTGAACCCCTTCAGATAGGAGCACTGAAAGCAGCTTGTAATCATTGCCAGTAAGACCTCGCTGCAGGACCTGAAATCCTTTGCCTCTGTTATGGGCTCTATTTTCTGCTCCTGCCTTAGAGCTACCAGGTCTTAAACCTTCTTTTAAAGTCCTTCCCTAAGGAAGGAGAAACAAAAAGGATGGGAAAAAAGGGAAAGAAAATAAGAAGCAAAGGGCCTTCCTTTACCAAAGGAGGCTCTTTGAATGTGCTAGAATTCAAAAGAACCTTGGAAAAGGTTATTAACAGATATAAGCCAGTGGCATTTTCAAAGCAGGTGGAGTTGAGTGCTGAGAACAAGGTGTCAAATAAAAGATTACTGGGGAGAGCACTGGCTTTTCACTTTCTAGAATTAAAAAAGCCAACTACAAACAAGGGTTTACATGGGTGAATCTGCTACAGTTGTAAAAAGAGTAAAGGAACTAGAGAAGAGGGTACCTGATCTGGGTTAGGCCATTGTGAGACAGGTTAGTTTTACCTCACTGATGGTGTGTTGTTGCAATAGTGGATACGGAGTGAAGCCTGCAAGCAAGTCATTAGCAAGAGAAGTAGCTGGTGTGACACTAAGTACAGCAGCTGAATGGAAGTCTCAGGAGTGTGTGAAGATGTTTGTAGAGGGATACAGGAATGCTTTCAGGAGACAATATAAGCAATGAGAGCTGTTACTCTACTCTGTGCAGCAAAGCCTGTGCTGGAGTTTGCCCATAAATCATGAGCTCAGGTTTTACAATCCCATCAGTCAAATCCTTGACTCTTTCACATTCTTGGGAAGAGGATTTAGTGGAAATACATTATCCCTACAGCTGGAACAACATCTCTGAAGAAACTTCTTTTCAGATCTCCCAAGGGAGGTAAAAAATGGGCATAATTTATGCTGCACTGCTATTATTCATCCCTTCAGGAACAATTGTTCCACATGAGCAAAGGTAGGACAAGTAAGCTAAGTTGCCTGAGGTACTGCTGAGCAGTGAGCAGGTGGTTGGAAAGAAAATCTGTAACAGTGCTGAAGTTTTTTCCAGGCATGGTAAACTAGCCCTTGTTTAAAGTAGTTCTGCTGAGCTGCTGCTCATGAATTCCTCTTCAACCCAGAGACTCACAAAACGTCTCTCTGGTGTGTGCACAGGGACATTGTAGCACATGCGACATGGGAGGGACTTCCAGTGCATGGGTTGTGCTGCTTATCTCTTCAAGGCAAAAATAAATAGTGTTTATTGCTAACATAGGACAATTTGCATTAAGTTCATGTGAGTTGTGTTGGCACTAATGAGGGCAAATAAGGCCATCGTAACATTCCCTGTTGGTAAAATCATGGTCAAGCTGAACCCTAAGTCTTCAGAAGGCCTTTGGATTTTGAATAAGAATAATTACTCATGTGGTTAAATTCTTGAAGATCCTTCCATAGGCCAGAGGTGTAGTACGAGGTGCGCTTCAATGGGTTCAGTGGGTTCCTGTGGTAAGTATGATGTGTGTAGTGCACGTCTGACTACCTGTCTCACAAAACTGCACCCTTTTTGAGAAAGAGCCTCGTGATTGCCGAGCCTTGAGTAATGGTAGGACACTATGAACAAGGTGGATTCTGTCCTCTCAGGAAAGTGTTTGTGTCTGATGTAGAGTACAAAATGGAATGCTACAAGAAGAAGAATTTAGTTCTACATACATACATGTATTCCAAAACACTTTAGAAGTGAGGTCAAGACATGGGGCCCATCATTTGTGAGAAAGAAGTAGCTGAGAAAAAAGGATGAGAAACTTCCCTGTAAGGAACAGAGACATGCTAAATGAGGCTCTCATTCATTATGGTTCTGATGGTGTGCTGAAGTCTGAGGTAGAACTGTTTTAACTCTTACTCACCCACATGAGCAGAGAAAAAACTTCTATGTAAAAGTTCCTCCTGTGTTGCTTATCACCATCTTTCTAATGCTGCAATTGACATTGACTAAATGGCTTTAAAAACATGATCTGTCTTCCAACAAGGGATATTCCAACCAGTGTTCACAGATTAAAGCAGGAAATCTGAGGGCAGAAATGTACTTGGCAAGGATGTGTAGTGACCAATGCTGTTAATAGGTCCAGGTGAGGAGGTTTTAAGAATGTTCTAGGTGCAAACAAACCATAGGAGAAGTTGGCTGCTCAGTTCACTTGCATTTTACGAAGATACTTCAATATGAAGAAGATGTTCTCAGATGTGTTTCCCTGAAGCTGGATTTACTCATTCCAGAGTCTTCCATTCCAATGTTTACATTGACGAATCTTACTAAACAGCACTTCAGCCTGTGGTGGAAAATCTTTGCTGAGTCCATCCAGCACTTCCAGAACACCAAGGGCAGTGATCTTTGGAGTTAGCAGAATGATTTTAAACAGTTTCACTGTTGTTCAGTGGACTTCACCTGTATCCTATGCTTACATAGTTGTACTCCTCTCTGGCTGAATTTTGTAATTACTTAATTTCTTTTTCAAGGGTTGTGTACTTTCTGAGAGTACTCCCTGAGATCTTTCTGTCTGGGATGGAGCTTTTTCACAATAAGAAAGAGGAAGTGCCTTTCTTCAAAATTAAAAATCTTTACATTTTTAGCTATCCTGTAGTCTTTGCTCTGATTCCCCAGGAGAGCCATTTCCTTGCTGTTTTCTGATGCCTTCTTTTGTGTATGTGCTAGAGAGGGAATGAAAATTTGCTGCCTACTCTGACAAATGACACGAGGGAGAAAAGCCTTCTTAGAATACATGTTTTAATTTTTGCAAGTCCAGATTAAACTGAGAGACTGTCAAAATGATGATGATTGATGTTAAGATATCCAGGAAGGAGGGTTGATAAAATCATAGTAAGGGATTTTTTTGTCAGATTTGGGTTTGTAGTAGAAGAACATGCATTGATTAGTTCACCAAAAATGAAAATCTGTAGAGGTCAGAGGCTGCGGTAGTTGAGCTTTCTTTAAAAAGGCCACAGTCTCCCTGTCAATTTCTAGCATTCACAAATGGTCCCGACAGCATGTTTTAAAGACGCAGAGAAACATAGAAATAATATTTGCCTTGTTCTCAAGAAAAAAATCATATGTTGGTCTCGTTAGGGACTATCGCTCTGTTTTGCAGTAGCAGGTGACAAAACATGTGGGGGAAAATCTGTTAAACTAAAAGGCCACAAGTTTCCCCGTAGTAACTGCATTACCTTCTAAAAGCAAAGGCCCCTCTTTAACTCCGTCCTTCAATGCATGACAGTTTTCAATGTTCTCTTTGTCTGAGATATATGACAGCCGCTATATTGATAGTGTTGGATATGTTGTCCATCTGTGTTAGCTGCCTGGGGGAAGCTGTAGTGCCGTGTTTCAAGTCTTTCAAATTATAAATCTGTACCTAGCCTTGCAGAGACATACCAAGGCCATCTACTGGTAAGGCTCTGAATACTGTTTCCCTATCCTGAACTTTTTACCCTCCTCTGTAAGGAAAGTTTTCCTCATCACTCTTTGCTGTTGAGGAATCAGGCTCTCCTCAAAGCACAAACATCCTCCTGGCGGCAATTAAGAACCCTGTTCTGCAGATGACAAGTTTTAACCCTGTTGTTCTGACACCATTCTGTTTCTTCCCAGGCATCATTCTGGCAATTCCATACTCTTTCTCCCTTGGCGAAGGACCAAGGTAATGAAGTTTTTCCATAATGGCAACCCTCCCTGTCCCCCCGTGGCAATATGCTTTAGAGACTTCAAATCCCACAGCCTAGGAGGGGGCTTGCCATTTTTCACAGATGAAGAATTGGATCTATGACCAAAAGGCCCAGAGGCTTTATGCACACCAGATCACCCTCCCCAGGTTTGACTGCTCAAGTGTATGTTGTCTTTCCCCTTGTGAAACTGAAATAACCCCAGTAACCTCAGTAACTGTTAGAACAGGGCACTATATATCTCACCAACTTTGTGCCTATAAATCTTTTACCAAAAGCTGGAAGACCTTATCATGCCCCAGATTAGTAATAGTCTTCCCATTCTGGAATTATGGTAGAAAAATAACAGGGTATCTCCCTGTCTGCTCGTAGACTCAGAATTTTAAATAATGGTATTTTCTGACTTTTCCAGGTCTTTTATATGGAGCATAAACTAGAAATAATTGTTTATATGTCCTCCAGAACAGACTGATGATAGTAATGTGTGTGTGTATATATATGTATGTATGTATGTATGAATATGTGTGTATGTTTATATATGTATATATGTGTGTGTGTATATAAAATAGTATATAATATAGAGTATTTATATATGATACAAAATACAGATTATAATTATTTTCTTATCATCTGTAACTCTAGTACACGAGTGGCATTTATATTGAAGTTTCCTACCATCATTCAACCCAGTTTTCAGAAGCCAAAACCACATATGCATCTTAGCAGTTTTCAGAACAACAATACCGTCGACAGCTAGGACATCTCAGAGACCACACTGGGCTGTCTGCATCCTTTTCACTCAGGCAGAGACAAGGAGATAGCAGCAATCATGGCTATGGCTGCATAATATCTGGTGTTATTCACTGGCTTTTCTCACTAAGAAAATCTTTCCCATCTGAGTAACATACTAAAGATCCTCATGTACCGGGATGAAAACACTCCTGGAGTACATGAGAGTGCCACACATTAGAAAACAAAGAAACAGAATCTTTATGTCATTGGGAGAAACCATCTCCATATTGATCTGCACAGGGTTTTAAAATTATATGGTTTTACTGTGCATTGACTTTTTTACCAGATTATCCCAATTCCTCATTTTTGATCATCCTTATAATTGTGCACCATCACATCTCCAGATGACATAAGAGACACGAACACAGTTGCAAAACGTGGGTTATTGACTGTGTTATCTTTCTCTTTTTATGAGTGATAACATTACAGGGCATAGAGCCGGTAATGTCTTGCTCACATTGTTTCCACAGAGGTACCGTGTCCTGAATGGGGGCACCTGCCTTGCCCCACCCTTCCAGGAGAGTCTCCCTGCCCTGAGAGATTCCTTGCTCTCACTGTCACATCCATGGTGGGGACCTACAGGTGGAAAACCCATATTCAGGATGCAGGCAAACAGCTAGAATAGAAAAACCCATTACATATAATCCTGAATACAATTATGGGAGACCCAAATATATCTTGGGCCCCAGTACATATTAGGGTACTCTGAACTCACCTGTCATTTCAGGGGAAGGATCTGTGCCATAGGGTTACTCATCTTAGGAATAACTTCTTAGGACAGGGACCTTGCCATGACAGCTATGCTTCCACTGCTACAATGATCAGACATATCTCAGGAGTCAGGGATCACAGTTATGTTGTTCAGCTTTCAGCTCAGTTTGGTACTAGGGTTAGGGGTGTCCATGAGCTGGAAGAGGAAAAGAGTGGCAGGCCCATGGAGCACAGCATTTCTAGGCAGGCCTTCTTCCTGTGGTGCATTAGCCAGATGCAGGAGCTTGGTCCCTGCTTTGCCTTCTGTTTGCTCCAGTTTCAGGTGTCTACAGGGGTCCTTGCTAAGGAATTCCTTCCCATCAGCAGTGGTACCCTTGAGTTGCCATATCTGGTATCGAGGGAGGAGTACTGAGCTGTGTGACTGGAGAGAGCAGTTTGCTGTTGCCTCTTTGGGACCTCTTGAGTTCCCAAGGGAAGCTCACAGGCTCTTTGCTGATGTGATTTAGTTCTGCACGGTACCCAAATTGTCTGTGCCTGAAGTAAGTGGGCTCCAGTTGCCCAGACATACCCATCACAGTTTGTGCTTTGTGGTAATCAGGTTTTGACATACAGTTGTTTGTAGTCAAAAGGTGAGGGTCAAGATCGAACCTGGGTGTTGGTGCCCTATCGGATCACACACAACGAGAGCACACGAGCTGTGGCTTCACAGGACACACAGAGGCAGTGTGTACCAGAAGGCCTGAAAAGGAGTCAGGGCCTTGCTATACTTGCACAGCATAACACTTGCTCGCTCACAGAGGAACCTCCACATTAAAGGCAGAAGAGAAGTCTGAAGGAGCAGAAGGGGAAGAATGAGACAGAATATTAGAGAGGTCAAAATGATTTTTGAGAAATATAATTTAATTCCTTTGATTTTTCTTTAGGAAAAAAGTGAGGATACACAAGTATTTGTTAGGCAACATGACAAGCTTATAAAAAAGTGTACATCATTTCCATGTTCCTCGGAAACACTTCTGCATATTTGGTAGATTGAGTCATTTGATCATCGAAGTCATAATGTGCTTAGACAAGATACAACTTTCAAAAAAAGGTTTGGTTTGTAGGGGTTTGAGTTGCTGGAAGCTGTGTGGTTAATCATTCATTTCAATATCGCTAATTTTATCTTGGTAATATTGAAATTAATATTCAAAAAATACAACCAATCTTGATAAAAGATTCTGACTCTTGCTTCCCTGAAGATGAGTGTTGCTGAACTTGTTGATTTTGATCCCAGGCCGTCTTGAGAAGCTGTCTGTGTTTGTAGAGAAGGCAGACTGCTGGTAGCAGCATATGCTTGCTGTGAATGCAGTCAGGGAGAGGACCATGTTCTTGCAGATTGGCTCACTGTGTGCCTTTGGGGCTGTACATGCGTAGTTTCGCTAGGAGAATGTTGTACTCATTTAATGTCAGTGGTAGCTCCGCAGAGCAGTGGCACACTGAGAAATGCCTTTTTGGCTGGCCTCACCAGCCGAACTTCCAAACAAGGTCTTGATTCTCCACATGTGAACTCACATTGCTGTTATTTTCATTTGCTGTTATTTACAAGCATTACCTGTCACATGTTTTGCAGGGATGCGTAAATATCCTAAGCATTGCTCTGTGCATGTTCAGTGGACTCTCCTAGAGTTACCCACGGGTGCAGTTTTCAGGAGAATTGTGCTGTAGACCCAGATGAAGTGCACAGATGCTTTTCATGCTCTTTGCCTCGGTTTTCAACCCTTTTTGGTGAAGCAGAAGGAAGTATATGTTAGAAGTCTGTACTGGGAAAGGGACTGGCACTGGAGATGGTTTCCTGGCACTTTCAACCCCATGGGAATTCTTCAAAGTTCACAGCAGTCAGTTTAGGCTCAGGCTAATTTCTGTGGTGAGGTCTCTTGCTAATAGTCTGAGAAATCTGCGGAAATCTGTGGTCCTGACAAAACTTTAATTGTCAGAGAAAATTTGTAAAGATAGTTCTGATTGTCCAGCCCTTATACAGTACCCCAGAGAGCTACCTGGAAGGGAAGCTCCCAGGTACTTCTGGGGACAGTAAGAGAGAGCCTTCAGTGAGAGCTTTACTTTAGCAGTGCTGCAGCTAACATGAAAAGTTGTTAGAAGTGACCACCTAGAAACCAGAGAAAAACAGCTTGACTCTTAGTTTTATTTGAGTTCATCTTACATAAGTTACCTCTGCAAATAAAGGGATTGAATTTGGCTCGAATCTTTAAGCAAATCTAATGAAAACCACAGAGCTTTACCAAATATTTGACTACAATGCAAGCGCGTCCTGAAAGTACTGTGAAATTTGCATTATTTTTATGTCAAATCAAAAGTAGCCAGATATGGCAAAAGTATTCACAGATTAACTGTATTTTAAGCAAATGTGACCTAAATCTCAGCCTTGGTTAAGAAAGTCCAGATCATTTGACTTTTTTATAGTTTGGAGTTTCATTAAAATTTGTCCATAGAGTTTACACTGTGAAATAAAGTGGCTTTGCAAAGCGTTACTTGAATGCAAGTTATCCCCAGGAACAAGTTTGATTTCTCTTCATCTGTTTGGCCTCTCAGCATTTTCATTTCCCTTCCTCCCTAAAAGGCACCCAGTTCAGTTGACAGACACTGAGCAAATCTCCCATGAAATGCAAAGGATAGCCCTCATCTGGCTTGCAGAGCAGGACTCATCTCTCCCACCCTGCTTCCTGTATGAGCAGAGCTACATGCAAAGCCCTTTCTGCTCTTCCTTCTCTCCAGTAGTGCTCAGAACCATGAGCAGAGGCGTCTGCAGGGGAGGAAATTAAGCATCTGGATCACAAGGTCCAGCTGGGAATTCTGTAACCCAAAGGAGTGAAGGAGGAGAAGGCGAAGAGGACAAGACTACCCTTCTTCGTCCTGCACATGCCTGAATCCTCAAAGCTCTTTCTGCTAGCCAGACCCCTCCAGTTCCAGCATCTCTTTCCTTCTTCCCTCATTGCCCTAAAACCTTAATGCCAACCTGGATTGTATCTGTATGTTCGGGGGGTAGTAATTGGGGGTAGCTCTAAACATACTCGGCAGTTTCCTTAGAGCGGCATTAGTCTGTGACACAGCAGACACAGGAAACACTGCTGATGTGTGAGATACCAGACACTGATGAATCAAATGGTTGGAAAAAACCCTCACAAAGTTCTAAACTCTCGTAGGTGTTCCTTTGCCCTTGGCAGATATGGTCACCATCTGTCTGCAGGCACTGAGTTTAGCCGGCATCCAGGTGCAAAATGCCTAATTAGGTGATTTGTAATTGTGTCAATAGCATGTGGCTCACCCAATGTGGAGTATTTTACTGAGCGTACTCCGGGTTATCAAACAGCCCCTCCCAGGAGGGGTGATTTAAATGTCCTGAAACTGTTCACTGAAGGTTCACTGGGGAGAGGGAGAGAGTGGGAGGGAGAAATCTCTGTGGTCCACTACTCACTGGCAGACACTTGAAGAAGGTAAAGCCATAGTTCTGATTAAAATTTGGTACTTTATGCCTAAATTTCTCACACAAAGTTCATTAGGAGTCCTTGGGGTGGTACTGTGAGGGTGCAACCATCAGGCTGCAGGAACATGCTCCATCCCTTCTCCACGACTGTGACTCGCTGCAGGGAAGGCATTGGTGAAGTGTTCCTCCCAGGCCCTTGGGATGAGACGCCACAGCACTTTAGTCAGCTGTGGCATCCTCTGCCCAACCCAAAGAGCTACACATCATGTTTGGAGAAGGCTGAGTGTTTCAGTTTCTCAACTCTTTGGTAGATCTCAGATCACACAAAATGCAAATAGCGTACGGAAGAATGAGCCATTCTCTAGGTGCATGTCCTAACCATTTAAAAAAATCCTTTTCTGACCTTAAATCCATTTATCCTGTGACAACACTTGTGAATTCAGCTGCTGGAGTAGGACTTCAGGGACCTACTGTAGGTAGGCAAAGGAATTTTTTCTTTTCTGCTAGTAGGTTGTTGGGCCAAGACCTCTGGGCACCTCAAGATGCCACAGACCCAAGCAATCCCTTCTGGATTGCTCAGTTACAATTAAATGTCTGAAAATTGCCCTTGCTCTAGTCTTAGATTTTTTTATCTGCATTTGCCAGCACCATGAAAAGCAGAGAAAGTATACCTTAAAAATGACTCAGAGAGGATTCCATGGCCATAGGATGGGATGCTCTGGTGAGCCATCAGAGTGATGTGACTGAACATCTACACTTAACAACCCCATTGCATAAATGTTATTCTGCTAGCTTAACTGTAGCAATGTTTCTCTGCGTATTTTTCTTCACAGCTATTGTGGAAGGAGAGCTGTGATGTGTGTACTGGAGGTATTTGAGGTCACTTGGAGACTTCTGTTTGAATTAATAATTGTGTCTAGTGACATGCGTTTTCTTAAAACACAGAGAGGCCTCTTTTCTCACCAAATAAGACATGTTTTCATCATCTTTTATTTAGATTTTCAGTGGAAATTATGAATCATGAGTCACTGTTCAACATGAGTGGCTGTTTTCTTTCGTACGTCTGTAGTTTCCAGTGAAGAGAACACTTTTTTCTTTAATCTTTCAACAGAAAGATTACCAACCCACTTAGCAGGAAGGAAAGACAGGGCCTGTTTCATCTGGGTTGGATACATGATGCAGATGAAGTTTCCTTCAGCTTTTGAAGCTGGTGATGGGGCGGTAGGAAATGCTTCATGGGTCTTAGCATTGGCTGTGTGAAAAAGGAACAAGGAGATGCAGAAAAGGTGCTCAACAGCAGCTCTTGCACTCCCTCGATGTGGCGCCTCAGCCAGGCCACACTGCTGCGGACCACAGAGGATGCCTCTGGCTGAGAGCACAGCCCTGTCAGGGTTGAGCAGCTCCTTCAGTCCGTTGAGTGAAAAACATGGCCTTTTTGGGAAGTAAAGGTATTTTTTGCTCTGGAAGTATGCCTTAAGAATTGCTTCTTTTAGTCCATTATAGTCCATAGAAGTTACTGACTGGCTAAAGTTTTGTCAAACAACTTGGTGGATGCCAGGTGTTTTTCTGGAAGCTGTCTGTCCTCACAGGCAATGTTTGCCAACTTTTACTGCAAATGGGGACTATGTCATGGTCGTGAGGTTTTGCAACTCTCCAAATCCTAAATCCTTTAATTTAGTTTATCTTCCCTACACTCCTGGAACCCACACATCCCTCTAACACAGCCATGGCAATGTCTTTAATTTCTCTTTCATGACCACTGTATATCCAATCAGGGGCTTCTGCCATGTCCCTTCCCTGAGCTTCCCCTTTCTGCACAGGTGAGCCGCTGTGAAGTCCTGCTACCAAGAGTCAATGTCCCAGAGAGCTTTCCTGCTGCAGGAGGGAAAGTCCTGGCTGGGCCTCTGAAGCACAGGCATTAAGAGGAGCCAGGGCATGGGATGGATTTCCATGGAGCTGTGGTTGTGACTGAACACCACACCCATGGACAGGAACAGGGATGGAAGCACAAGTATTGGTCTGCCTTTCAAAGAGGTAGGTTGCTAGAGCTACCTAAGTATAGCTCAGTTGCATGAGAGCAGCATGATTCCCTTGAGATTCTCTTGTCCCTTTGGCTCATGGTCCTGCCCAGTTGTATGGGAGCCACATGCCAGCCTGGTCAACAGGAGGATCCAGAGACAGGAGGATCAATAGATACTCCTACTGGCACTCAGTCAAGTGCTTAATACAACATCCCTTGTTTCGCTCAGGCCCCAAAGAGCCTTAACAAGCAAATCCTTTCTTTTTCTTCTTTTTTTGTTGTTGGGGGAGTGATGGTAGTGACGATTGGATTCGTTTGGTGTTTTTTTGGAGGGAAGGTGTTTGTTTTTCAAAGGGAAAATTATTTGACTGAATAGATGAAAACAAGTAGTTTCTATTTTGTGGAGGAGGAAAGTAGCCCAGCAAAAGGTCTGAGAGCCCCAGTTTTGAACTTCCTTCTCCAAAATTTGGCCTGAGGTACCTGAAAAGCCTATGAAGTGTTCTCATGCTCCATAGATTATGTTCAAACTGCCACCTTTGGAAGGCAATACTCTCCCTCCTGTTCTCATCAGGTGGTGCTAACAAAATTTCTACTTTTCTCAGTGTTTCAGAGATTTTTTTCAGAATAACCCTAGGACAGCAAATGAGTCCTTCTTCTCTTGCCCCTTGCAAGACTTTGCACAATCCAGACATTAAATCCTGGCCTCAATTCTGAGAGATGGCAACACACTACTATAAACTGCAGTGAAACTTGCTGCTGCAGTGCACTGGGACACGGGATGAAATATCATTGGTGATGGATTTGCCAACAGTATACTAAAAACTGGGAGGAGTGTTGCAGGATTTAATACATGGAAGACGTTCGATATTTCAAAGTTGTCAGTGTTTGCAGTTTTTAAAAATGATTATTCTTGATGTGGTCAGCAGCTAAATCTTTCTTGTTGATAATCAGAGCTGATTTATCTCTTTTTAAAAATTGATCTCAAGCCATACAAGATCTTATTACTCCCAGGAGGAGTGAAATAACTCAGGCATACTCATTTAGATGAAGTTCACCCCCTGACCTCTTCTTCGTATCTCCAGTTCATACCTGCCCGGTTCATTGTGCCAGAAAAGCTGTTTAATCCTTCCTATTTCTCCCTCATCTCCAAGCAACCGCACACACTGAATTGTGAACTTGTACTCACAGAACATAAATACAAATCTCAGACTTTCATCTCTCAAGGAAATGTGAAATTTTTATGACAGGGGGTAGACTGCTATAGCAATGATGGACTGGACAACTTAGGGCACTTGGGTATATGAAGTGTCTCATTGCAGGTAAAGTCAAACCGAAGGCAGAGGCTTAGATCCACCTCCCCAGTAAACCTTGCATGGGCAGAAGTCCCTACTAACTGAATGGATTTGTTTTTAATGAAATAATTTCAATTACCTGTATTTTTTGGTTGTTTTATTGTTACTGTCCTCTTTTGCATGGCAACTTACAGGTTCAAATGCATAGGGAACTTCCCGCATTATAAAACACTTCATCAATAATGGTATATGATATCATCAGTACTGATACTCATTCAGATTCATTTACCCTACTCAAGTTTGGGACCCTCTTTTCCCCAGCCTTAAAGAAACTTCTTAAAGTCTGTAAGAAATACAGTAGAATTTAAAACTATTTGAACACAGAACTCAGTGAAATACCTGTACTAAGGGAAAAGGGCCCTCTTAGTGTCATTTAATTCCCTCTACTATATATTAGGTATGAAGTTGCAGTCTTGGAACTAATCATTAAACTTCAAGAACATTCAGATTTGAGTTAATAATGCAGGCTGGGAAGATAAGCTTGCAGAATACATATCAAGGTTTAGATTTCAAACCATCTCAAGGTATATAGGTGTTCAAATTATGATATACGTATCATTTATCCTTCCTTACATTTTGGAGTAGCTGAAGTTTTCATCCTGTTCATCTTTCACCTGTTCACATTAGATCACTCTCTCTGTTTAGCAAGATTAACTTTTCTCAAGTTGTAAATTTTTTATTGCAGGTCTTAACCTTCAAGGTTACAAGTAGTTCTTTGTCATACATACCTATTTGGTTGACTTACTGGCTTCATATACTCCATGCTGGTACAGACTGGGAAGATCCAAAGAGCATTACTGAGTATAAATGCATGTGGGGTGACTCATACCAGTGACAAATCAGAAAGGATGGAAGCACCTTACTGACACTGAATCTTATATCAGATGAGGTGTGACAGTAACTGATTTTACGTGACCACTGTTGTTAGGGATCCAGCTCCCGGAAAAGCCCTAGCCAAAATATATTTTTTCAATAGTAATGAAACAATAGAAGACAAAGATGGAGAGGGAAAGGTTGTAGAACCCTCCTCATGGGCTCTGGAACAGTTGTAAAATTTCTTTTGCAGTCCTAAATCATCATGTAACAAACAGAGAAAATATAGGTTGAGGTTGCTTATTAGTAGTTTATTTTACCCTCAGACCTCTGATTTCCTGGCTGTTATTTGGATGATTCTCAAACATCTGCTTGTCTTGAAAGTGGATTTTGTAGAGGAGTTGGCTGAAATTCTCTAATTTGATTTTTTTTCACGGCTAAAATTGTCTTTTTCCAAAACTGGGAGTTTCCAAAGAGAGTTTTTACTTTCTGAATTGATAATTTGTTAGCATATTGGGCTTTTTTTTGTTCAGTTTTTGTTAGTTTTATATTAATCTATTCTTATCATACAGTCTAACTCAGCTCATGTTATTTTTTCATGTTTTTTTCTTTTTATTTTTCTCATTTTGTCATCTTTTATCTTCTTCCAGATCCTTTTGATTTGGAGGTAGTGGAGAATGGCAAAAAGAAATTGAAAAATGTCCCCAAATAATCCTGAACTTTTTAAGTATCCTGCATGAGGAATTAAAGGAAAGGAAGAAGACATGGGACAATATGAAAAAAGGGTTTCTTATGAAAATAAATTAAACAAACAGATCCAAACAATGTCTCTACCTCACTGCATAGAAACAGGTCCAAATTTTTAATATTTTTTTCCCTTGGTCCTTTTCCTACTTCCCACGAAGATGCTATGCAGGGATAAATTGCCCTGTACTCTTTCCCCATTGCACTGTGGATTTTATAGAGATTAATTCTTTCACATGACGTGTGCATGCATGAACTTTCTTATGGACACATATGGCATAATAAAAAATGTTTTATTAAGAATAAAAATATCTTTTTCCAAAAAGAAAGAAGTAATGGAACCTGAGACTTCCAAAAGCATTGCTATAACACATATAAATCATTCCATCTCTCCAGTGTAGGACGTATGTATTTTGAACTGCCTTGTTCAGACTTTCATCATTTGTCCTTTATCCATAGCATGCCAAGGCAAACCTCAAGTTTTTCCTTCTTTCAGAAGGTCTTTATTTCTTGAATTGCCTTCTCAGTCTGGTGAAAGGTTCTGGGGGTAGGATTCTCTTCTGTCACATAGGATCTTGCATCCAGTGTTTCTCATAGGTAGCAGAGGTGAGCTGTTTCCATCAATAATTTTCAAAGGCAGTAATTTCCCCAATACTTTTTTAAAATTGTGAGACTGGTGTATTTGTGAATGTACAGAGAAGAGCCTTGTTTGCTGTGGAGGTCAGGTAATTTGGCAAAGGTAGTGTGGCAGAACAACGGGAGAGAATGCAATGTTACCACCACAGCAGGGTGCCCCTGTTCATCTCTGCCAAGGACCTGGTTATCTAAGCAGGATATGGCTGTCTAATTGGCAATCCCCACCTCATTCCATGCTTTACTCATTTCCCTTTGCTTAATGTCACAGTTTGCAATTTGCACCTTCTTTCTGCAATACTTCTGTGTATTCAGGTGTTTGCTGAGGAAAACCCTGTTCTTGACATACCAGCTTATTTCCTCCTCATCCTGGTTTGCCTTACCAAATTTGAAAACATCCTTCACTGTGCCAGACAAGCAGGCTGTGTATCTTTCTCAATGGCATACTCTGACCACTACTCAGTTTAATGTATTACAGAGAGGCTCAGAATCAATGTACTACTCTAGTTCCAGCAGCCAAATGGTGTCTGGCAAGATATGCAGGTTGGATTCCCAGATGGTCATTTATGGTCAGAGTTTTGATGGATTTCACAAAGAGCATGAAGGATTGATCATTTCATTCATAATGAAGGCTCTGACCAATTTCAGAAAGGTCAAGTAATGCCAAAACCCACTGGGGAAGTGGTGAAGCTTTCATGTCAAACCACAAGAGGAAGCTAATTGCAATGCAGAGTCTATATGGACATAAGGCCATACTGGCCTTACAAACTGTGTTGTGTCTGTGCTGCAAGACGTGAATAGGAGAGATTGTGCCTTCTAGTTCAGGGTCTGATCCTGCAGATTTGAGCTTATCTAAAGAGCAGTTGCAGTCTTGCAATATGTTCATCTTGTAATATATTCCTCTGTTAGTAGAAGCATTCCAAATTTAATTAAATAAGGGGCGCCCCAGGGTGTGAATGGCAAAGCTGTATTGATAGCACAAATACAAAAAATGCAGATGTACATATCCGAGGTACTGTGTCACAGAGATGTCTCTGCTGTACTCTCTGATGTGCTCTCTCGGGTTTTGTTCCCCTGCTAAACTAGCCCAAACAAAAGGGCATGTGCAATAATACATTGACAATATGGCCGTGCCACAAGGACTGGCATTGGAGGTAGTCTTTTTTTTGTCATCAGTAGAAAGTTTATCAAAAAGAAGACTAGAAAATAAAAGTTCCCTCTGTAGCAGCGCTACAGCAATCTACTCTCAAGCAAACCCATTTTCTACATTTTTTTCACCTAAAAGCTGACATCTTTAGCACGGTGTTAGTACTTCATGTCCAAGTCAGTGAGTTGGGCAGGGTGCCAGTTAACAAACAAGTCTACAGCAAAACACAGCTCAGAACAGTACTGCAGTGGGTGTCTCATGACTGAGCGCAGGACCATCATGAGAGCTCAGGGAGGTTGGGAAAGGTGAGGAAATGATGATTTCCCATTGTTCGGGTTCAAGTAGCTGGAAAACTCTGCTTCCAAAATTTCCACACCACAAGCAACTTACACCTAGAATAGAAATGGAGAATCAGTTACATGCAACACCCATATGTCTGAATCAGTCAAAATTCTGCTTCTATTCTGCATCCAAAACTGCTGCTGGCTGCTAGGCAAGAGCTTGAGTAGTTAGGAAGTTCCTCATTCTCTACAGAATATTTGCCCTTAGCCAGTAACACTCAGTAAATCCAGCAAATCACTTCCCCAGAAAGACTTTGGGTACCACACATCATCTGAAGAATCTGAATGGAACAGCTTCTCCTCTCTTCCTCATGCATAAGATAGCATAGATGTGAATTCCTAGGGACCAGCTCACCACTGTGATTCAAAAGGTTTCCAGAGATTTTGCTTTTAATTTCACCTGCCTGCAACATGGCAGCACGAACTCCATTGACAAGCTATGGTAACAATCCCATTCAGCCACCCACCCACCTCAAATCAATGGCAGACACAGCAAGCAGTTCTTTCCCTCCCAGAGAAAGTCTTGTAACAGACAAAAGCAGAGGTACAAGTACAACTAGGCATAATACAACCTCAGATTCTTGGTTTCTTAGCTGCGTTCACTGCTGCCATGGGCATGTATTCACTGTTGTACTCATGGGAGTTGGAGTCATACCTCTGATTCTGCCAACAGAGGGAAAATGCCATGAATTAATTTGTGGTCACTAACCTTTGCCACTCCTGCCTTTGTTCCTTACGTAGGGCAGATACTCTGGCTGTTTTCAGTGGGAATATTAAAGTCAGAATAGAAAGGCACTCACATAGAAAACTTGCAATAAAACAAACTGAAAATTAAAAATACACATTGCCCAAAAGAATAGCTAATGTCCATGGTCTTCCTTCTTTCCAAATGGGTCTTTGTTTAAGTGGTTTTGCACCAAAACACTGCTGGAATTGCTCCAATGATGATTTGTTTCCCCTTCTTGAAGAAAACAATCAGGTGAATTGCTTACTAATTTTGCTGACCTGTGCAGCATTTCTCCTCTTTCCCAGACTTCAAATCAATAAACAATTCTGTCTTCGAAAAATTAAATCTGAGCTGCTGCCATCAATGGCTGAATTCCAGTGGTAAATTAACAACTCAGTCTTTTTGTCAAAAAACACATCACGTGCTGAGTATGTGCCTGTCCCACTCTCCAAATTTTATTAAATCAAGTCCCCCATCCATGACCCTTGGAAGAAAGGTTCTGCACAATCTCATGTACTTGTTTACCTTGTTCCTTAAGCAACAGGCTACAACAGAGCAGACACAGGAAATCAGGGCTAACATGATCAGGCCAATAATTATCCATGACTCCTGTCCCAGTGAAAAGCAGTCTTCCTTATCTGGAGATGGGGAGGCAAAAAAAAGTCATTACTAACAATTTGCGGGTTTTGCCTCCTACAGATAACTTCTTTTCTCTCTTCTCTTCACATTAAGAAATCAGCAAAAGTGACCCCTGGAGAAGGATTTTCCTGAGGTGAGTCACCTTGGAAAAGTGTATTCGGCAGGAAGCAGAATATCACAGTTTTCCAGGAGAGATGACACTGTTGGTACAATGCTTAAAGTGAAGACTGAAAAGAAACTAAGCCAGGCTTGAGAGCAAGATAGTGTTTCAGATCTGAGCAAGGCTAAAGTTTGCATTCAGTGAGTACCACAGGCGATTTAAAGGGCAGCCTGATCAAATACAGGGTAGACTTTGGCAGCCATGTTTGGATAGGAAGGCAAGCTGAGGTGCACAAGATTACCCTTGCCCAGATCTGGGAGAAAATATGATCGGGCATGAAACATTTGGGAGAAACTATGAGCATCTCGCTATCCATACAAATGGAAATGGACACTGCAGACAAAACCAAATATCACAGCTTGATTCTGACAAGCTTTTTGAAATTCAGAGAGGAATGAGAGATAATTTGACCCAACCACATAATTGTAGCCTTAGCATTTCAGCTTCCATCTTCGTTTATTCATAACATGTACATTCAGCAGCTTGAAAAGTGGACAAGAGAAATTTCTGCTGCAGGCAAAGGTAGGTCTGCAGTACTCAAGAAGCTGTGCTCAAGCTAACTTGGGTGTCACCAACAGTATGCAAAGCTCAGCATGGCCTGCAAAACCTGCCCAAGAGGATGAATAAATA
Source organism: Grallaria varia (assembly GCA_013396735.1). Classification (NCBI taxonomy): domain Eukaryota; kingdom Metazoa; phylum Chordata; class Aves; order Passeriformes; family Formicariidae; genus Grallaria; species Grallaria varia. The sequence goes on along the minus strand of VWZG01009763.1, from coordinate 382,664 downwards.
CAGAGAATGCATGCTGAGCAGTCTGCCAACACAGCTCCACTGCTACCACCCCCTGCTAAGCAGTTTTAAGCTGTGCTGTAAATAGCTGTGCAAACTCTAGTTCCATTTTTCACTGCAGCATAGCTATGCCTGATGTCTACTTTTTCAATAAACTGAAGTGAGGGGAGAAGAGAGGTAAACTTACCTTGGATGTACAAATAGGTTTCTGTCATCCGGCAATCTATATAAGGAGGGGGTAAGAATATCTCCATACAGTAGGTATAAATGTCAATATGCTTCCTTTCCAGATTTTTAAGAATGAAAGTGGTGCTGCTACTTGAATTCTCTACCTCACAGTAGGTGACATTACTCTTGGTGATACTTTTCGTCTCACTCAAAAAGAATGTACATATTTCTTTCTTTTCTTTCCCTTTGAAGAGGGTCATGCTGAACTCGCTGACATTTTTGGGATTGGGGAATGTGAACTTGAAGTCTCCATTTTCAAATTCCACCATCACCTGGGTATCAGAGATATGAGGCTGATCTGAAGACATGGAAACAATAAGTATAGTCACTCACAGAGCAATGAAAAGAATCCCTAAAGTGTTAAGAAACTCATTTAAACAAAGCAGGTGAGTCTTGTGATTGAAACTTATGGCATGCAGGTAGTCAGAATGGTCTGGTGTAGAAAGCAGTCCTCACAATGAGATACCATTGCATCATTCTGGTCATGTCAGACATCACTGATTAAAAAAATAAATCCTGGCTTTTCATCTGCTATAAGGCTGGAGAAGTCACTGTTGGCATTAGATCATGTTACTTGTTACTAAAGTTACGAAATGATAAATTTACTAATGTTCATACAATATCAGTTACTAGATCTTGTTTAAAGGCTCCCCTGGACCAAACACTATATAGACATATAATCCCTGCCTCAAACTGTCAGATTGTCCTATTCATAGATAAAATAAGGTGGGACAAAGATGGTGATAATTATCTCTATTTATGGTTCATAATCTGTACCCTAATGATCATGGAATTATAGAGTCATATAGGCTGGAAAAGGCCCTTAAGATCATCGAGTCCAACCATTACCCAGCACTGCCAAGTCCACCACTAAACCATGTCCCTAAGTGCCATCTATGTGTCTTTTAAATCCCTTCAGGGATCGTGACTCCACCACTTTCCTGGGCAGCCTGTTCCAATGCTTGTCTGCTCTTTCAGTGAAGAAATTTTGCCTAATATCCAAGCTAAAACTCTCCTGGTGCAACTTGAAGCTGTTTCCTCTTGTCCTGTCACTTGTTACTTGGTAAAAGATACTGAACTCCACCTTGTTACAACCTCCTTTTGAATAGGGGTAGAAAGCAATAAGCTCTCCCCTGAGCCTCCTTTTCTTTAGGATAAAAACCATCAGCTCCCTCAGCAACTCCTTTCACCAACTCCATTGCCCTTCTCTGGACATGCTACAGCACAGAAACATCCTTCTTGGAGTGAGGGGCCCAAAACTGGACACAGCACTTGAGGTATGGCATCCTCAGTGCCGAGTGCAAGAGGACAATCACTTCCCTTGTCCTGCTGGCCACACTATTCCTGATACAAGCCAGGATGCCATTGGCCTTCTTGGCCACCTGGGCACCCTGCAGGCTCATGGTCAGCTCTTGTTGACCAACACCTTGGGTCCTTTTCCACTGTGTCCTTTCCAGCCACTCTGCCCCTAGGCCTGTAGCACTGCATGGGATTGTTGCGACCCATGTGTAGACCCCAGCACTTTGCCTTATTTAACCTCATACAACTGGCCTCAGCCAATGAGTACAGTCTGTCCAGATGGCTCTGTAGGGCCTTCCTGTGCTCCCACCTAACCTGGTGTTGTCTGCAAACTTATGGAGGATGCACTTGACCCCCTTGTCCGAGTCACTGATAAAGAATAGAACTGGCCCCAAAAATGAGTCCTGGAGAACCCTCCTTGTGACTGACCCCTCCCTGGATTTTACTCTACCACTCTCTGGGCTCAGCCATCCAGACAGTTTGATGATGTAGCTGAATATTTAAAATGAGATGTGAGCCCAAAACTCGTACATAACTGCCTTAACCACAAGACACAACTTTTCTTTGTGGAGTAGGTAGTGGTTTGAAGCATGTCACAAAGTTTCAACCTAATTATTTATACTACAGCATTATTTTAATATTACATTTATTACTATAGCACCTTTTTAACTAACATAACGGGAGGAGTAGAAGACAAATGTCGCTGTGTGCATGCACCCACATGCAATCCAGAAATCACATCTGACCTTCCCAAAAACTGTCTGAAAATCTCTCAGACATTGTGTATCTCTCATTTTGCAAATTTCTCAGAGAAGCAAAATAAAGTAAACTGACCAAGGACCTCCTGCTACCTCACAGTTTGACTCTGTAAAGTCAGCAACCAATAGCACAGGAAACCGCCTCAGAAAAAACCAAACAACAACACATTAAAAAGTGCTGCAAAAAAAGGACAGTTTTTTTCTTCAAGGGCAGTATTTTCTGATCTAAAAAGGCATTTAAAACCATAAATCAAATTAGGCAAATGTGTCTTACCTACACTTTGGCACGGTTTTGATGAGCAGCTCTCAATTCCTGAAAAATACAAAATTGTTTCCTGTTTAAAATTCAATAAGAGAGATACAAGAACAAGGGCTGAGCCATGCAATGTTAAGACGCCAAAGCTATTTTTCAGTTTGTATCATTAGCTTATCTGATCCTTTCTGTGCTGCACTATAAAGTTATATGACATGATAAAAGAATGAAATACAAAAATCAAAGTAGAAAGAAAATGCTTAAGGCCAGAATTTATATTGATTGTACATATAGCATTTACAAATTCTTAAAACACCTCTTCAAAATAATAGGTGTCCTTCATAAACAGAAGCTGAGACAAAAGTAAATTTTTTTCACAAAATAATGAGGAAATCTGCCCCAAGTAAAAAAAAATGCATACTTTTGTTTTTTCACAAATCCTGAGTCTGCAATGAGCCAGCATTTTACTTTGTTTCCAGACCAAACTGCTCATTTCCATCAATGTTTATTCTGTTTCCCCCACTGCTCAACACGGCATCAAAATATCTTATGGCACATCCAGAATGAATATCCGTATGATATTCGAATACATACAGTAAGAAAACATTCAAGCAACACATACAGTTTTGTTCCTATTTCAAAAGCATTGTTCGTAGACGTCCTTCATTACACACAGCCACATTTTTAATGTGTTCTGGATTTGTTTTTCAAGATGCTGCCTCCATCACCACCCACTATGGCAATATTTTCAAATAGTTTGTATGTCAGTACTGTAGCCATTACACAGTCTGACAGTGTTTCATTTGGAATTTTTCTTTTTGTAGTGCCTTAAAATTAAATGTAAAGACAAGTATACAGACAAACAGAAAAAAAAATGTATCTGTCTTTCCTGTTTTTTGGTAGCCTGAGTAAGTTCTTCAGAGGCTGCTTAGATTGAAATATGGTCTACATCAGAATTTTACAATGCTAAGGAATTACAGTGCAAATACTTAAAGACTTTGATTATATTCTTTTTGTTATCATGGTGGTCTAAATCCACAAAAAGTGGGTCTCCAGCTGTGCCAGGTATTGCACTGATTACACAATAGAAATAATCTTTTTCCCAAGGCACCTGTTATCTTGGACATCTGGCCTGCGTATGCACAGGAACAGAGGATTATTCTCTTTTGGGTACCTTTGTGTGATCTCAGCTTTTTCTGGAGAGAGGAAATCTTTCAGTATTCATGCTTTTTCCTTCTTTGAATCCTTGCTCCCCAGTTACTCCCATTGGCAAGGGCATTGCAATGAATGGTACTAGTGTGCCAGATAAGCTAGTGGACTTCTGGAAGACTCTTTGTGATGCTCATTTGGAAAGCAGTAGAAACCATTATCCCTTTTTGATTGATTTACCATTTTCCTAGTTATCACATTCTTCCTGGTTTACGGTGCACAGTCATCACCCTTATCTAATTCAGTGACAGTTCTAATATCTGTACTTCTCTCAGGACTGTTACTTAGGTGTATGATAACAGGCAAGGTATTTGGCATCTTGTACCACTGGTGCGATGGTAAGGCAGACAAAACACACAGCTCACCAACCTACAGTGAAACAGAGCTCTAGAACCACTGAAGGCATAGACAGAGAAAGTGCAAGCCCTTAAAATGTTATATAGTGTGAAAAGCTGAAAGCAAAGGTCAAATAAAGAAACAGTTCTTGATGAGTTGCATGTTACATGATAAAAGCTGCTGTAAGAACAGCATTTGAAATAAAGGTCTTTTAAAAAACTCTGTAGTTTGGTAACATATACCTTTAAAATTAGGCCAAACAGGAGAGAAATTATTTAGGGAAGGGAAATAAAAAACAAATGTGTTGGTACAGCAGAAATTAGAGAGCATGATGAATGCATAAGCTAATCTGATACTTTTGAGAAGCACCCACCTGTAGCTGAGACCTCTACATTTGTCACTGACATCTGAGAGGAGTGGCAGATGCTGACTCTCTTGGGGCAGCTACAGAGCCAAGTGGTGCTGTATTCCCTCAATGTCCTGGAGCAGTGTGGCACTACCCCACTCTGAGCACTAAGGCAACAACTTTGAATTTGTTTTCTCTGCCTCTGAGAATAGTTCAGTTTGGCTGTTAACTAATGAAATTGCCCTTTCATACAGGGCAGTTTAAAATGTTTGTCAGAGATCGTGGTTTTAATTCTTGTTTTTAATGGAAAAGGGCAGAGAGAGGTCATTAAGCATCTAGTTCATGTGACCTTGTGTCAAGCTGAAAGATCGTCTTGTATCCTCTCAGACCAAGAAGGCTAAACTGCCTATTTTCAAGAAAGACTCAGTAATGTATTTCTCTGAATGAGCATTTTGGTAAATGTGATGCAATTAATATTCCTCTGAAACAAATGCCTATACAGATGAATGTGTTTAGCATAGGATAAGGCAGTACATTTTGGAATTAGATGAACAGTGCCTGAGATTAAAACACAAAATTGTCTTTGTGGATGACCACAATGGGTGAGATCTGATATAAATTTCCAACTCAGTAGGTATTCTTCATCAGCTCCTAATGTGCATGCACTCACTGAATACTAAAAGGTTTCTCTTGTCCCTGCCTGTGCCTGATTGCTGTTGTCCTGTGCCCGTTTGTACCTGTTCATTCCTAGGGTAATTTTACGGACCTGTAATGCTCTCTATGTTTAATGGCCAGACACATTTGCCAAGCTCCAGTCAGAATAGATGTACATTTGGTGGGCTGTGAGATAGGAAACTGGTGTTTAAACATCCAATAAGACTGAGAGATTCACTGACTAAACCTCCCTTATACCACCTCATAAATATGTGAATAAAAGATTACATCATGGTACTGTTGAAAATGAACAGAAGAATCTCAGTGGTTCACTATGTTTAAAATCTAAACATGCTTAGATTTGGCCATAAGGTTCCTTTTTGTTATTTTTCATAAAAGAGACAGTTCAATTGCATACGAAGGTTTTGAGACAAGAGTAAACAAAACTTTCATTAATTCCCTAGCAGTGTCACACTGTGGAGTTGCATGGAGTTGTTCCTGAGTCACCTGATGTGAAGCAGAGTGTCAAGACAAATACTATCATACAGATGTAAATCCAAGAGATGAACATGTGTATGAAAGTAACATCTTGCTATAGCAAACTATTGAAAAAGTATGTGTATATACATTTGTGTATGTTTATTTACAATTATGGCCATTTCAATCTCAATTACATCATTACTGCAGCAGGAAACCCCTTTGGCAGAGGTTTGGGAATTTCTGTAGTAGTGTGTTTGGATACTGAGGCCAATGGAAGGTGCTCTATTTTCATTTTAATGGAATTGCGATTTTGAGCTTTCTAGTTGCTCTTTGGCAGATCCAGTGCTATTTGAAAGCATTACCAACGTGTTACACGTTTTGGTTGTAACAGAGGTCTAAAAACCACTTTAAATAATTTTTCAAGCTTAGGGTTTATGATAGGAGACTAGAACACTGTACTTGGTTTTCTTGCTGTTTGTATTATTTGCCTTGGCTCTCAGAAACTAACTAGCTGATAAAGAGAACAAACATAATTTCACTTGTGTGTTTTTGCCTCTGAAGGTGAACAAGGAGATTGCAGACCTTACCTTTAAAAAAACCCCATTCATTCTGTTAACTCTAAGTGCATAATAAAACCACAGTTTTTTAAGTTGCTATAGCTTTGACCTTTCAAGGCACTCTGAAAGATGACACTGTTGATTCAGTGTAATTAGTCATATGCCTAATGCTAACATGTTCTTATCTTTCAAGAAACAAGGATTAAGAGAGGAAGGAATGCTCCTGGGCAAAGCAAGTAATGGCCAGAATTACTCAAGGAATCTAAAATCTGAATTATTTCTGTGATATAACTTACTTTGAGAAATACTGAAACTCTGATAAGATATATGACTAGCACAACAGCCGTTGTTGATAATATTTCAGAAGCTCTTCTAAGAAATGACCATGATTTCCTCCTGTATTGACAACAGGAGATCTGTGGGTGAAGAGTGATAACACTTTGCAAATGTGGCATGCAAATCTCATATGCAATATTTCATAGCGTGGACCTCAAGTGCTATGGAATCCTACTTACAGCTCTGGACTCCAAAATCCCATTGCCTGTGTTTCTCTACAGGCACCAGAGACGCTCCATGCTCTTACAAACAATTGGGATATCAAATCATCGTACACATATTACACATATATATCCCCTTCTGTGACCTATTTACATTGAAAAAAACCCCCCTATCCCTAGATAGTTTAGGGCTTGCTAAATAGTTACAAACAAACAAACAAAACCAAAACAGCCTCCCCCCCCCATCCCCCCAAAATCTCAGAAATTACTCTGCTTTTACTCCAAAAATTTGCCATGATGCTGGGCAGCACTCTCTGGAGAGCTAGCTTGTTCTCTAAGTAAGAGTACCATGCTAATGTATCTTATGCCAAGCTGAACTTTTTAAAAAGAGTGGGAGTAACTAGTACTTTTTGTGCTAAGAACACTGTAAGACAAAAAAACCCCATGAGAGATGCCATTTCTAATTACAGTCAGTCTCTTTCTGCTGTCTTCTCTCCCCAGTCCCCTTCCCAAATCCTATCCTCCATATTTGAAGGAAGGGAGAAGGAAAGGAGAAATGCTGATATCAGATAGAACAATTATTTACCCCCTGAAAATTTCTGCCCACAAGGAATGGTCTTTTGGGTAGCTTCAGCCATGTGTAAAAGTGTGCTGGTCAAGAATACGTGTTAAATTGACTAGGTGAGAAATCTGTAAGCAAATTGGAAGGCTATTTGGTTAATAGATTTAAAAATAACTTTTCAAGGAGGAAAAGAGGCAGCTCTGTCCCTTTAGCGATACTGATTACAATTGCTCTTTTCTGTGATTTCGCCCATCTTTTCCTTCTGTCTGAAAACTCAATATCCGTGTATTAGTTAGCCTTCAAATAGGTATTTGCATTGCCAAAAGAGCTGAAAACTGATTTTTATTTATATGAAAGCTTAAGTTCTGTATGAAACCTCAGAAGTACTTAAATTCTACAGGATGCCTTTATCACTAGAATTTTAGAAGCGAGCATATTAATAGCCCTTGACATGACCTTCAAAGGAGCATATTTAGATCACGCTTAATAACTTCCCACACTAAATCTCAGGTCTTACTTATATTGCATCATACTAAATCCTTGGACAGAATATGTATAAAAAAAGAATCTTCTTAATCAGGTATTTCCATTCTGACCCATCAATATGTGGCTTTCAGAGAGGCTGTAGATAAATGTGAGCTGTGGTATTTTACTTGGTGTAGATGCAGGAAAACACTGAATCCTGTTAAATGCTACATCCATGTTCATGGCTGGACTGGCATGGGTGCTGTCACTGTGCACCTTCTCAAACACAGCATAGGAATGCTACGCTTCCTTTTAAGTCTGTCTGTGTTCCAAGCCTGCACCAAACCAATCTCATCCACTCTTCCATGCCATATACATTTTTCATTGTTTAAAAATCCCCCACCCAAATAATAGCAGGTTTAATATTAATAACTTGGCCTCTCTTTATTAAGTCATTCACCATCATACTGCTATAAGATCTTATGCCCCGCAAGGGAAGCTCACTGAAGCTCTACAGTCCAAACAGCTAGAGTAACACTGAGCAGATGTGTTAAAGGACATAAACAATTAAAATTTGCAAGTTTTCATTTCAGAGCAAATGCCCTGTTATGGCAGGAATTCCCTTCCCACCAACTTTAGTGATATTAAAGTTGAGAGCTCTCTTTTTGCAGCGGTTTCCCTTAATTACCTTTATCCTCCAGCTCCTTGCTATCATGCCTCATTTACTGTCTCCCATCATTAGTTTACTTACATTCCATATAGACATCTACTGCAAGGAGAATAATCCAAAATGCTACTCACCATACAGGGCTTCAAAATGAAAGCAGAGGACACAGAAAGTAACAGCAACTGACTTCATGCCTGCCTGACACAGAGGCACCAACCTTCTGTCTGCTGTGAAGATGGGCAAGAATGCAGGGGTAGAAGAGGAAGTGGTTTGTGGGCACTGGGGGAAATTGTAAGATTATCAGAATGACTTTTTAATTTAACCCCTGACTACGTTATAGCTATGTCAGCATTAGCTGTTGCACACACCTGTAGGGTTTAATGCTTTTTTTTTCCTACCTCATGGCTTGCTGACACAGACAGGAAAATGAAAGATTTTCTGACATTAGTTTTGATGTTCACTTCTGCAAAGACTTAATTTTGGTTAAGTCTATCATGATAGAGACTACAGTCATCTACAGTACACGTCTGCAGATGGCTCATGGTCAGCAACTTGTTCTTTTAACTAATTTAGAACACAACTAACCTTACATAACTAAAGGTCTTTCTCTATATGGAAATCATTCATCTGTAGGGTAGGAGTCTGTTTTGTATTCTGGTCCTGAAATTCATTGAAAGAACATGGCAAAATTGCAGAAAGATCCCTTCAGCTCTGTGGCTTCCTAAAGGTTCACTCCAATGTGACTTCCATCCTGGAGGTCAGGCTTGCTTTGCCTGAAGTTTCCTGAGAAACTTCATGCAGGTCCATGAGAAGAGAAAGTCAGATCCAGTGCCCTAGGGCCTTAGGTCAAAAGTTTCTCTCCTTCCGTCTTCCTTGTTTTTTGCAGCACACTATTCTGGGCTGTTATCCATCTGAATTCCAGGAATGTTTTAGAACCCTTTGTGACAATCATTTAGTCCTGGTTATTTATTTTATGTCTATAATACTAATTTTAGTGCAGATAACATGCAAGAAAAGCAGCTTCTAAATCATGTTTAATATATGAGTTGCAGTTAACATTTCTGATTGCACAAAATGAAAAGACAAAGGACTAATAATGGTGCCTGACAGACACTCCTGGGGTTGAGTCCCTGTAATGGTCATGCAGTTGTATCAAATAGTTGGTGAATAACAGGAATGTGTTACAGAGTTACTACTTTTTTTATACTGTGTGAATAAATTCTCACATGTTGGTTTACCCTTCCTCAAAAAGTGATTTCATATCCTTCACTACTGCTGCTAAAGATCTGTTTACATGGGCAGTGGTAGCAAGTTTTACTTTCTTCAAATCTTTTTAAAGACCTGCAAATCTTTGCCTTTTTAAAAATTAAAATCAGAGCTAAGCCTGAGTCAAATCAGGATTTGATCTATATTTTCAGCTCAAGTGTCTGGAGCCTAATGTAAGTAACTCTAACTAGAGAAAGTTTCTGCAGTATGCTTTTAATTCTGAAGCTCAAAAGTAATTATGGAGGTCCAAATCATGATAAAGCTGCAAAAGATACATCTGCTTCCTGAACTTTGCCTATGAAGTTATGACCCATGTTGGGATCTACTGAGGTTCCAGGCAGGATTACCTTTTCCATCCCCCACAAAACCCAGTGGAAATGCTGAAAGATCACAGCAACCCTCTCCTGGCAGAGGACCTTTATTGTCCCCCAAGAAAGCATAAGAGAGGCAGACAGAAAGGCTTATAGTAAAAAGAGCTGCTGCTGCTGCAAAATTAAGGGTGAAAGAGAATCATGTGTCAAGTACCTCCATCCACATCTTTGGGAGAGCATGCTGACAACACACCAAAAACTGACTCCCTACAAAGCCTACCACTGGCTGGGAATGACAACAAAGGTGGAGGGGAATATATTCCTTTGAGCAAAGTTTTAGCTATTTTTTAAATGAAAACAAGCTTCAAAACAAATCAGTATTGTTAGGGTTCAAAATTTCTTTCTTCAAAATGTAAACTTTTTTTAAAAGTATTTTTTATAGAGAAGATTTTTTGGGTTTTTTTTTTAACCAATATAGTTATTTTGGAGCCACTTGCTCCTTCACTGTCTCTCTGTGACTGTATCAATTATACCAATGCAGAGATGATTAATACACATCTGTTTTGCTTCTGGGGTAAGAGTAGCTACCAGTGTAGCTTGGTTGGCATAGATCTCACTACAACAATTGAAGCCAGTAAACAGTTTGTATATGCTGTGTCCTCTCTCTTTCCTGAAGTCTGGAATTACACCTTCTCTTTTCTGCTTCCTGGCACTTGGGATTGCTAGGACACACTGGTCCCTTTGTTTCAAAAGGGTCCAGCCCGAAGTACACTTTGGGGTACATTTGGCAGCACTCTGAAGTTTGATCTAAATAGTGATTTCAAGTGTATTTGATGATGAGTCAGCAGAGCCTGCGGCTCTTTCAGTGTGTATTCACAAGCAAAGAGACACAAAGTCTAGCTCAGGGCCCAGCGCGAGGGATGCTCACTTTCTAGCCTGCACCAACAGAGACTCCTCCATTGCTTTTCAGTTCTTCTGTCTTTGCCTCCCTCCTCTGTCATCACTTACCTACTTCATAACAATATTGTTACTGCAAATTGGAAATGTTTCCTGTAAATACTACGGTTGGTTACAGTTAACCACCTGGGACAAGCAGTCTGTTTCCACAACACATTTCCTACTACTGCAACTATTTTTGCTCACAAACACGTGTTTCCTTTTTCCATCCTCATTCATTTATCTTCTCTCTGTCTTGATTTTCACTCTCCCATCCACACATGCATCTCAGAGCTGGCTTCTTTCCTCCTCTAACCTGACTGTCCCCCAGTCCCTGACTACCTGTCCCCTCAAGCAGAGGCTGCCCTTTACAATGTGCAGTAACTCCTGTCTGGAATGTAGCTTCTCCTTCCCTCCAAGCTCTGTTCTTTCTTCATCTCCTACTCACAACCACGTAGTGATAACCTCCTTTTTTCCTATCATCTCACTTCTGACTTGCTGTCACCAGTATTTACAACCTGGAAAATCCTCATGTGAATTTTTATGTCTTTAAAAATGCGTTCAGTGATACACCATGTACCAAAGAGAAATGGGATTGCTTATCCCTTGGTCCATATACCAGTGTTCTCTACCACACAGTCTTCTGCACTTCTCTCTTCTTACTCCAAGTAACTTGGAAAACAACACTTCTGTAGTTTCCCTAAGGACACAGCAAAGATTTTCCTTGTGTGTATGATGTATATTTTCATTTGCTCTATTTAATCACATAACTCTTATTTATACTTACTATTATCACCCTAAACAATGTCCATGTTAGCAGAATGATACTGCAAGGTCCACTGTGAAACAAGGTGCCTTGAAGTGTATTATTTTGTCTCACCAACAGTTTTCCACTTCTGCTTGTGGATGGTGAGCAGTTGCCCACAGCAATGTAAAATATTCTCTCACTAGAATGTTTTGTGATTCGTTCTGCAGAGGCTGCTTGTCTTAGTTTAGAGTGAACTAAAACAATTTAGAATTCCTTTCTCAAATTGACCACGCCTCTTTTAAATGTAAAACAAAATTTTAATTTGGAAAATGTGTAGAAGGAAAAGATAACAGTTCTTAACTACTAAATATATATATGTATCCAAAACACCAGAACAGAACAAATAACTCTGTAACCAAAACCTCTAAAGAAATGAGTCTCTGAAGGGACAGAGTGAAATTCTCCCGTAGGCAATGTGGAGTCTCCCTCGTTTGTCCTCCGTCTGAAAGGCGTTGGCCCGGGGAGGGGACAGAGGGGGCTGGAGGCTCCCACGTTGGTGCCATCGATGCCTCAGGAAAAAACTGTAGTAACTCCAAAGCAATGAAAGACTGTCTGTCCCTCTGAAGCTCAGGGCACATCGGGCTAGGAGCAGGAGGCAGGGAAAGAAGCCAAAACCTGCAGGAGTTCCTCCGAGGTGCCTCCTTCTCCAAACCGCTGCTGAAGAAGTGAGTGGAAAAAAAAAAAAAAACAACTTCCAAAACAAACAAAAGAACTCTCCTCCCAGTCATAAGGTTAGAATTCGGATCATTAGCTGGGTCTTTGTCGGGGAGGGTGTCAGCTCCCCAAGTTTATGTTGGTAGGGAAAGAAAAAATTCTGACAAATTCTAAAACTGTAACATTGTCCACCCCGAATTTTTTCTTCCATAACAACACCCTATATTAAACTTAGATCTTTCAACTGTATATATATTTACAGATATATACATTCAGATACAGTATTATGAGCAATTTACCCAAAAACGAGATCCCCCTGAGGTATACATCGTGTTTCTCCATCTTCCTTCATCACCCACCATGTGCAGCCAGATCCTTGAGCAAAAACAATCCCACGAATGGGTTTGCCTTTGCCCGAGGCAGGGTTAATCCAAACTGTTTTCCTTAACATCCCTCTCAGGTGTATTACGGGGACTTTATCTCCATCTACAGTGTGAAGAGACTCCAACTGGGCAGGACCGGCTTGAGTGATGGACCCCTCTAGTGTTGACCAGTCATGTAGCCTTAGCTAGATGCTGATCCCAGTGTTTGAAAGTCCCTCCACCCAATGCCTTCAGAGTGGGTTTCAATAGTCCNTGTGGCAGTGTGATGTAATCAACCTGCCAGGCCTCCCCGTACCTGTACTTATCCCAGCGTCCACCATACCAAAGGGGCTTCAGTCTCTTAGCCTGCTTAATGGCAGCACATGTCTCACAGTCATGGATCACCTGAGAGATAATGTCCATGGTTAAATCCACCCCTCGGTCTTGTGCCCATCTATATGTGGCATTTCTGCCCTGATGACCTGAGGCATCATGGGCCCATCGAGCCAGGAACAGCCCTCCTTTATGCTGCCAGTCTAGATCTGTCTGGGATACTTTGACCCGTGCAGCTCGGTCAGCCTGTTGGTGGTTGTGATGTTCTTCACTGGCTCGATTTTTGGGCATGTGTGCATCTACATGGCGGACTCTCACAATCAGCTTATCTACTCTGGTGGCGATGTCTTGCCATATCTCAGCAGCCCAGATGGGTTTCCCTCTGCATTTCCAATTTGCCTTCTTCCATCGGTCTAACCATCCCCACAGTGCATTGGCTACCATCCAGGAGTCAGTGTAGAGGTAAGGTCTCGGCCACTTCTCTCATTCAGCAGTGTCCAGGGCCAACTAGACAGCTTTGACCTCTGCCCACCTTCCCCTTCAGTAGCCTCTGCACTTTGTCGTGTGGGACTCCATACAGCTGCTTTCCATTTTCTGTTTGTCCCTACAAGGCAACAGGGAAAGAAGCCAAAACCTGCAGGAGTTCCTCCGAGGTGCCTCCTTCTCCAAACCGCTGCCGAAGAAGTGAGTGGAAAAAAAAAAAAAAAAAACTCCCAAAACAGACAAAAGAACTCTCCTCCCAGCTGTCAGGTTGGAATTCAGATCATTAGCCGGGTCTTTGTCGGGGAGGGTGTCAGCTCCCCAAGTCTGTGTTGGTAGGGAAAGAAAAAGTTCTGACAAATTCTAAAACTATAACACTGCTACAGTCTATCCACAGAAATTATATTCTGTTGTCTCCTGCTGCTTCTAGTTCTTTGCTTCAATATCTGGCCTATATTCTCATGACTCTGGGTCATTCCCTCAGGGCTGAAGCAGAAAGCCTCTACACTCATGCATTTTCATTTCCTGTCCTCCTAATTGAGTAGAGGAACAATGACTTTCACTGTACTATTTTTAAGGTTCTGTGGTGGCTTTAAATCCCACTTCCCAACTGCACCACTCCCCATTAGGTGTATAAACAAGTTGCAGTCATTCAAGATGTAGAGATTTCAGCCTGAAATGCAGCTCATGTGCTCCCTCACTTGTTCTGATTCCTTTACTGATACACCGGTGTGATCTCTGCTGCAGGTCCCTGGGGCATGCTGTAATACTCTCTCCATCAACGTGCCAGTGGAGGCTGCTGGGGCTCAGCTCAGCAGAAGGGAGAACACCTCCCTGCAGAGCAGATCTAATGAGACGGTCCCTTTTGGGGTGGGAGCCTGTGTGGATTTGCTCCTCGGTACAAGCTCAGTGTTTTCTTTTTTTCTTCTTCTTCCTTTTTTTTTTTTTTT
>VWZG01009763.1:333183-368245 GCA_013396735.1 Grallaria varia | reverse complement strand
TTTTTTTTTTTTTTTTTTTTTTGGTGGTGCTTAAGACTATTTCATTGTCATAGATTTCCCTACAAGAAGAAAAAAAAGAAGTATATTAAGGAGTTTAGCCCAGCTTGCAAGGGCATTGACTTACAAATTCAGCCAAGTCTAAATCAGGTTGCCCAGAAAGGCAGTGGATCCCCTGGATAGAACCTGACCTAGTTGAAGATGTCCCTGTGTACTGCCGGGGGTGGGACTAGGTGGTGTTTAAGGGTCCCTTCCAACCCAAACTGTTCTATAAATGCCACTTCAGATCCTGACTAATGCTTTGGACTGGCTGACTCAAGGCAACTGAGAGCCACCTAGGAAAAGTCTGTCCCCATCTGGTATCAGGAGCTGCCTCTGTGTATCCAGCCCCTGTGCCTCCTGCAACACAGTTATTTAAAAGAGGTACAGAACTACTACAGAGAGGGCCCAGTGAAGCCCGTGTGTGGGTGCTGGTGGTGTGGTGTGGACTGCAGACCCCTGGGGTGGCTGTGGAAAGTTTACTGTCCTGAATAGCAACAACAAAGGTAACATGCATGTTCCTGCCCCTCAGGGTGTACTAGAAGGAGGACTGTGAGCAGGAGGTATTTTCCAAAGGCATATTCCTGAGTGTGCGGGAGGTGTTTAGGGGAATACAAGGGTTGTAGGTGGCCTGGATTAATGAGCAGTGTTCCAGAAGGAGGAGCACACCTTCTGAAGCAATTGCAGTTCCCTACAGCCAACATGCTGTTTGTGTGGGACTTCATGACAGGTTTGGAAGGGAGATCTTCCAGAATGGATAGTAGATATGTAAAACCCAAATGAAGTGCAAACCTGGAAACCCAAACTGTTATTGTCTGGCACATGGGAAGCAGTGCATGACAGATAGATGTTGATGAGCTGGGTGACCATGGAAGTTATTCTGCTTCTGGATGTGAATTTAACTGTCTTTTAGGTGTGACAGCGATGAATTATACACATTTTGTAAAATTTTCACACCCCGACTCTTTCAAAGCTTGTAGTAGGGTGGGAACTCCTGTTATGTGGTTATCTGGTCAGCTACGTTGAAGGGGTTAGGATAGAGCCATATTCTGTGGTGCTGTTTGGGGTTTGTGGTGTGATTTTTATCTCAGCATTGTTGTGATTACTTTTTAAAGGTAAACTCTCACTACCTCTGCATTGCCAGTATAACAAAGAAGAGCTTTCTCCAACAGAAGCAGTCCCCAAAGTTGTGATGGATTTTTGCAGATAAATCAAAAGTTATGCTGAACATTGCAAGGACAGTTGAAGCAGCACAGCCCTGGTTTGGACTTCCAGAAACATCGAAGTGACTGAGGATACACACATGCTGCTGTCTGTTCTCAGCTGACATAAAGTGCTTTTGAAAACCCTGTTTCTCAAGTGTTTTCAAGCAAGGCTTCACTGTTGTTAGTGGTTAACCAGGGCTAGGCTTAGACAGCTGAGGCCTTGGTGGATTTGAAGGAGTAGAAACAGTGAAATCACAAAAATGTAGTCTCTTCTAATTTGTGCCTATCATTGAGAATCTCACAGGTTACTGCCTTGAGAACAAACTGCTTTGCACACTCGGGCCAAGGCTACCGATGGCAGTACCCCCACCTGCAAAGGTCCAGCCGCGCTCCTCTGGTGGGTGTCAGAGCAAAGGCAGCCGAGCTGGGCGGCGCTGCTCTGTCACCCCCGGGCTCCCGCGGCAAGGACTGGGGAAGGGTTTCCTTCTCCTTCCGCAGGAGGTGCTTCCGAGAGCTGCCCTTCGGGCTGGGCGCTGTGAGACGGAGGGAGCCTCATGCCTGGGCAGCGAACCCACCGCCTGCAGCGGCAGGCCCCGGCTGGGAGCCGCGTCTGTGCGGGACGCCGCGGGCCCCTCGCCCGGACTGCGCGGCCGCACGAGGGCGCTGCCCACCCGGGATCGGCCCCGCGGCGGGGAGAGGGGAAAGGGGGGGCCGGGGCGGCTCTGAGGGGAGCCCTGAGGGCAGGGCGGCGCTGAGGGGAGCCATGAGGGCAGGGGAGCGCTGAGGGGAGCCATGAGGGCAGGGGAGCGCTGAGGGGAGCCATGAGGGCAGGGCGGCGCTGAGGGGAGCCATGAGGGCAGGGCGACACTGAGGGGAGCCANGAGGGGAGCCATGAGGGCAGGGCGGCACTGAGGGGAGCCCTGAGGGCAGGGGAGCATGAGGGGAGCCATGAGGGCAGGGCGGCACTGAGGGGAGCCCTGAGGGCAGGGGAGCATGAGGGGAGCCATGAGGGCAGGGCGGCACTGAGGGGAGCCCTGAGGGCAGGGGAGCATGAGGGGAGCCATGAGGGCAGGGCGGCACTGAGGGGAGCCCTGAGGGCAGGGGAGCATGAGGGGAGCCATGAGGGCAGGGCGGCACTGAGGGGAGCCCTGAGGGCAGGGGAGCATGAGGGGAGCCATGAGGGCAGGGCGGCACTGAGGGGAGCCCTGAGGGCAGGGGAGCATGAGGGGAGCCATGAGGGCAGGGCGGCACTGAGGGGAGCCCTGAGGGCAGGGGAGCATGAGGGGAGCCATGAGGGCAGGGCGGCACTGAGGGGAGCCCTGAGGGCAGGGGAGCATGAGGGGAGCCATGAGGGCAGGGCGGCACTGAGGGGAGCCCTGAGGGCAGGGGAGCATGAGGGGAGCCATGAGGGCAGGGCGGCACTGAGGGGAGCCATGAGGGCAGGGGAGCATGAGGGGAGCCATGAGGGCAGGGGAGCGCTGAGGGGAGGGGAGCTCTGAGGGCAGGGGAGCCGTTAGGGGTGCCCTGAGGGTACGGGGGCACTGAGGGAAGTCCTGAGGGGAGAGGGGACTGTGAGGGGAGTGGGGCCGTGAGAGGAGAGGAGTCCTGAGGTGAGTGGGCCACTGAGAGAAATGGAGTCCTGAGGTGAGGGGGGCACTGAGAGGAGGGGAATCATGAGGGGAGGAGGTAGCCCTGACGGTAGGGGGGCTCTGAGGGGAGCCCTGAGGTAAGGGGGGAGCCCTGAGGGAAGTCCTGAGGGGAGGGGGGCCCCGAGGGCGGGGTAACTGTATGTGTTTGAGGAGGTGTTTCTGCTGCCAGCCCAGGGTGTCTCCCTCACCCCGACCGGGGCCCAGCACAGCTCCTGGCTGGCAGTGAAGCCCTGCAGGGTGACCCGGCACCGCCCGGCGTTGGCCCTCACAAAGATGTGACTGCACCCTGTGGTTTCCTGGAATCCCACATGAGTCTCTGCATGTGCACGTGCCTTTATGTTTAAAAGGGTTCTTTTTCATCAGAAAGAAAAGCAGAGAGTCCCGCAATGTCTGTGTCTCCGATGTCTGCTTGGAGGGACCGAGCAGGCTTCTTTGGGCTCAGTAGGTTTTGAAAGCGCCACAACCAAAGGGGAGTTTTGATCTTCTGTGTAGGTATTTAATATTGCTCATCTGTTCTTGAGAAAGAACAAGCTGTAAAAACAGTCCTTCCAGCAAGCCAGGAAAAACTAAGAGGTAATGGAGTTTGAACAAAGTCACTTCTCTGTGTCACTGTGTTTCACTCTGGTAGTAGCATCCCCTCCTCAGGGGAGTGGGTGAGGATTGCTGATTGCAAGCAAAGCCTGGGTTGGCTTGTTTGTAAGATTGTGATTACACATACCAGAGCAGAGAAGCTTCAGGTTGGAAGGTCTCCCTTACTATACAATCAGTAACATTTTTGAGTTTAGTATATTGGTGAACCTGTTGAAATTGGAGCAGTTCCTAGACAAGGTTAAATATATACTTACGATCAGCGCTGTTTATGGGGCCATGCAAGATCTGGAAACATCTATCATGCAAAACATGTTAAATGTGGTACTGGCCTGCATATGTTAAATTGGAAAAGAGGACAAATCTCTCACATGAGGGCAAGTGGATCATGCTTATATTTTTTTCTGGTGGTGATACCAAGTCCAGGACACAAAAGAAATTCAGAGCAAAATTAATTCTGTCACAGCAATCCCTCTATAATGGAGGTGTCTAGGAACACTTCTTGCAGCCAGCTTGGATGCTGTCACCACACAAAAAAGAACTTGCAGTAATAATTAGAGTGACAATGAGCAAAAAACAGAGATCAGATATCTATATTCTCTAGAGAACATGTGATTGAAATGACTACTGCAAAACATCACTTTGACCACATTGATCACATTACAGATCACCATAGGATATTCTGGTGAATTGGCCTTTGTCATGTAAAGACTAGATTTCCTCACTGAAGTTCCCGGCCTCCATCCACACACCTTTGTGCTCCTGGGAAACACAGCAGTTGAGCAATAAGAACTAGCTCTGCAGCTGCCCAGTTTCAGTCTTGATTAGCTGTCCTGTGTGTCTCTAGTGCACTCCCAATACAGTTCAGGGTGAGGGTACCCAAATCAGCTCTTAACTAGATCACAGTGTCAGCCGGAATGCAGGAAGTATCTAGTTACCTTCAGGCAAGCTCCGCTAATACACCCTTGTGTTCAGAATAAAACCTCAGTAAGCTCTACTCAGTCTAAGCTGTTCCCAGCTACTATCAAGTTGATCCAAGCAGATGTATATGCATTCTATAGGAATGTGCACTTCCCTGTTTGCCCACGACTGACTGAAAAAGAACAAGCTTTACATGGTTGGTCTCTTTGATCTTAGGACTGTGGTTTCTAGTAATTAAAAATGAGTGTTTGCTCAGGGGGCTTTTGTTCTCCTAGCCACACTGCTGCTTTGGTTTGGGTCTGTAGCCTCATGTGATCCTGACTGAACTATAGAAAAGCACACCCATATCCAGAGGAGAAGTCAAGCAGCCTGCTGGAGCCCGCTACAGTATAGTGGAGCTGTGGAAATAGAGGTGTTCCTATTGTTTGTATAGATACTACAGAATCCTGGATTTTCTGTCTCTTCGGCAGAGTCAGCTGAGTTACAAAGGCAAGTCCTGAACTTGCAGATTTTTGTGGATTTTGAGAGTCTTTCAGGATAGCATTACCATATGTTTTTTCTCTTGTTGCATTCCTCACTAAGCACCCACTGTTGGGTACTTATCCGTGAGGAAAGATGCTCAATCTATGATTATTTTTTTTGTTCTCATCTGGTACAGGCCTTACATTACACTCTTGTGAATTTAGATGACTGTCAAAAAAGGTGAAAGTTGCTGTTTCTCTGTTCTCCCTGTGTTGACATGCTGCTAAACATTAATATTACATTAACATCTGGGACTAATGATAGCACTGTTCCTGAGCTTAACTTCAGAATTACTCAGGAATTCCCTTCTGACTGGAAGCTGCCTTGGTTTGCTGCCAGGCCAGGAATGGAGCTATGTCTCATAAGATGGCCCTGGAAAATATGGTGTGATAAATCTCAGTTTTCTCTCTGTAGATCTGTTTATCGATTAACTCCTTGTTCCACTGTTTCAGATGTCCACTGAAAAGTCACATGCATATGTCCTGTGTCTCTTTAATTCAGTCATCTCTTCTTATTGCTTGCCCTGTTGGGTTGCTCAAATTCTTTATCCTTTTTCTGCCTGCTATACCGTGTCAACAGCAGAGGCAAGGTATGTATGGCCCTTTCCAAGCCGTCAGCTATGAAGTTGTGCTCAGTACATATCACAGAGGTCAACATCACAGCTGATGCTTTTTTTTGTTAGCTGAACTAACCTCCCTTTGACAGAAGTGGGCCTCAGATAACTCTTCAGAGGTGCTGCTGGATGTGATCATATTCCTACAGATTATCCCAGATGTTTTTTAAGACTTATCTCTGTGCCCCATGTTAGGAGGTGTGTGTATTGTGACCTAGGAATTTGTAAGTGCTGTTTGTTTTGTTGGTGTTCACAGTATGGTGGGGAGGGTACAAAGGTATTATTCCTGATCCTGGGTGTCTTGCTGCAATTGCAATCAACAATATAGGATTCCATACTTATCAGATCATTGATATATATTATATTGATTTAAGCAGGCCATTGGTTTCTTTCCTTCTGTGTTAGGTAAGAAAAAAGGTGTTAAAAAAAAAGAAAAAAAAGAAAAAAAGGAAGCCAGTCATGCCACTCTGCTTCTCATTGGGTTGCTGTGGTTGCACTCTGTTTTAAGTGACGTCAGTGAAAGCTCTGTAGTGCTTATGTGATGGACTGTTTCGGTGCTTCTTTTGCTTGAAGAAAAAATAATAGTTGAAGGGGAAAAAATTAATTTGGCCATTTGCATCTTTCCTTCTACTTATGTTTTGGTAACTAGGTGATTAGTGTCAGCGGTTTACAGAAGAGCAAGTGGTGATTTTATTATTAACTTTAGATTATACAGCTACAAATTATTCTAGTTGACATGGAAACATAACTAGTTTTCCACTATGAAAAGAAGCATTTCATTGTTTCCGAACTTTGAAAACTACCCCAGATATCCCCTTTTGTCTCTCTAGGTTTTTCCACTGTTTACTAAGCTGTTTGTGTTGGTTTGAGTTCTTCCATTTCTTCTATAACATGTAACAGCTGATCATCCTTGTTTATCTGTACTCAAAAGGTTTCAAAAAGTTACAGGAAAAAGCAATGGAAGAGAAATCCTTTGAGGTTGTTAAATACGAAGACACCATTCTCTGAAGCTCCTGAGGTTTCATAGCATACTTTCCTTGATTTTATACTCTTTCCTGACTTCTACATTTGGTCACTGTTGGTAAGCGGACCGCTGCTGCTGTGTCTTTTAGCATCATTCCTACCTTTTTTTCTCTGCCTGCTCTGGTCTTGAATGATGCCTGCAGACACTGTAAAGCAGGTACTGTTTAATTAGTACTCATTTATATTGTATTCTTCCTGATTATTGTGAGTAATAATATTACCACATATAAAATAGTTACTGCTGCTCTGTTGTTCTGTTGCAGAACTGAATGTCTTTGGGTATTCCCACAGCCAGTGAGGTGACAGTGACTGCATCAGGGCTCGGAGCCAGGGACACCGTCTGCTACATAGTTTACCAGTTTCAAAAAGATGAGCTATGATACCTCATACCTAAATGCCTACAAACAGTACAAACAAGATGCATGACTGCAGTATATGTGTGACTTGGAAAGGGAAAAGAAAAATTAAACACAATATTACCCGCACAGATAAAACTCCAGCTGGAGACGGATTCAAAAGACTAATCCTAGGTAGGTGGCAGCACTTAAATTGTTGATAAAAGTTACAGATGAGTTTTTCCTATCAGAGATCTTTCTTTCCTATGAAAGAATGAGACTTACTGGTTTCGAACCTTATTCAACCTGTTCCTTCTGTCATAGAAATCTACTCAGTAAAGGATGTTTAAATAGCGGAAAATTGTTGAAAGCAGTGATTTCTAGTCCTGTTGCAATACATAGATTCACAGTACTTGTTACTAAATCTGCTGCTGATCCACGCTGTAACAGGACAGTGTTGGTAACGGCATATCCTCTTTTGCAATCTCCAAGAGCTTTAATGTGACAAACAAATATATCAGAACAATGGTTGCTATTAGACTTGTAAAGTTTCGAGATAAGAATTTCCTGATCTTTATCAGTGCAAAATTGCCACCTTTCACAGATTTGCAATAGGAATCAAGAAGGCCTGCCAGCCTTCAAAGGTTCTCAGTGAAAGTGCAGAGAGGGAGGCTAGTCAGTGATCTAGGCATGCCTGGTGTGTGATGGGGCAGTAGCCAGTTCCCAGCTGAGTACCACAGCCTTCAGGCAAGTGGCTCTTCTCATTCCTGTCTCTGACACCGAATACAAAATGTTACTTTGACTCAAGAAAAGTTTTGTTAAACATAGTTTCATTGCTGCATTCATGTACATGCACACATTTACAGAGGCTTTTTAAATAAATAAGTGTTCTCTGTATGAACTTTCTGGACAATTCTAGTTAAGTGAAGGTGACTAATTGGATCAACTCACCCACCATTGGAAAGTGTTAGCCTTATACTTGTGCATACCCAAGTGAACAAATTAGTCCATGAACTAAACTCTGATAACTTGTCAAATCTCTTGATTTGAGATTTTGCTGAGGTATTAGTTTTAAACACTTCATTACAAAAGTGATATGGTATCTCTGGTGATCACATATCATCAGTGCATCCGTTTCATGCTGAAAGAACAGAAAACAGCACTTCAGCAAAAGATGGAAATATTTCTAGCAACAAGACAGAAACTGGCAACACTTCGATTTTCTGATAATTTATTGGTTTTGTTTCAGAACAAAATCAAGACTGTATTACTGAATAAGTGACAGGTTTTGTCATGAGCTTTTTATTATAATAAAGTGTGGGTTTAGGTAGCATGGGAAGCCTTCAGGTATGCTCAGTATAGAGCAATGCATATTTCATATGCATGATTTTATATTACTATATTTCCTTGTATATGTTTAATGGATTTAAATTGTCAATCTACTTTCCCACATTACCTGCTTCACATGCAACAAGCTATTTTCAGCTTCTTCCCTTCCAGTTCTGTTGCAAGGACAGCTTTCTGCAACACCTAAACATTTCACTTTACCCTATTGTTACTATTACATGATGAGTAGATTTTGTGACTTCAAATCACATGGCTTAAAGCCACATGAATGAGCTCTTAGCACGAGTCTGATTAGTTAGCTACAAGTGTCAATGCTTTTGATCCATGTATTGGCCTCCATGACAACTAAATGAATAAAGAAAGAATTTCTTTAAAAGGAAGTTGGAAAGACCCAGATAGGTCCTACTGGCAGTATCTAAAGTTCTGTTTGTCATAATTAACTGAACTTGGAATCACATAATGGTAACTACCTATAGCATAATCAGAAAAACAAAAAGGCTGGCTAGTTATTGAAAAATAATTGGACCTTCATTAGCCACTCAAATGTCACAAATAACACAGAGCACTTCTGGTTTTACTGTAAGGTGAGAAAGGAAGATCAAAACAATAGTTTACACCACATTTTGCCTACTGTGAATTTTGTGTTATTAAAGCTTCATTACCTTTTTTCTTTACAAGTTTGACACTCACATCCATAATTTCTGTTCTTTTACAAAGACTGGAGTTATGGAAATTAATAGCTTTAAATTCACTGCCTAAACTGAAAATTTGGAATTTACTAAGTTGAGAAAAAAATCATTTTCTGTTTGCAAAAAGGAGATTTTTTTGTTATAAATTTGGTAGAGTTAAATTTTAAAGTTCAACACTACTTCAAAGCAGACCAAGTATTTAATTTAGAACAGATTTCCTTTTTTCAGAATCTTTCTATACACAAAAGTTTGTAAAAATAAATACGGACATGTTTACTGCAAGTGGAAGAGGACACTAAATTCAAGTACTTCATCTATCTGCAGCAGACCTAGGTGCTGAGTGTTTCATGTTCTGCATGTTGAAAAGTATACCAAAAGCATCTGTGTTGCCACATCTAAACCAACGTTTTTAGGGAAAACCATTTTGAAAGGCACTGCATTTAGAGTTGACATTCACACAGTATGCAGACAGGCTGACTTCCTCTCACCTCCTCCAGACTTTTTCTTTTGCCACCTGACTTCCATTTAGGTGCTGTGCAAGTTGTTACCTCCCCTGTGTGTCATCCACCAATAGAGTAAGATAAAGCCTGCATCACCTTCAAACTGTTTCCCGTATTTGTCGGATGAGACATGAGCAATCAGGTCCTATGGGGCACCCAGCCTTGACAAACAAACTGAGAGAACACATGTATACAGTTAGCACCTTCCAGGAACCATAAAGCCAATGCATAATTGTGTTTCCAACTGAGGCATCTGAAATATGAAAGTAGAGTATGTTGTCCACTTCCATGAAAGAACAACACCTTCCGTTGTGATCAGTGATAGCAGAGCAATTGCTGTATTTAATGGAAGTATATGGAAGCCTGGTCTTCTTAAGTCATAAAGTATGAAGTAAAAACTTGAGAAACAATAATGGAAGTTAAGCTAAAGATTACAGTATAAATGATGACATTAATGAGGAATTTTTACACCAGATGTGTGCCTGTGGCTTACATACCGGAAGACAAATAAGATTAGTTTGGAACCTATTGGAAAAATTATTATAATGATATTATATTATTGCAGAGAGATGAAGAGAGTAAAGAACTTGAGATGTCTCAGTGAGAGAGTACTATAAAATAACTAGACAAATAGTCATATAATAAAGTATGATATAATTAATTAGTTTGGCATTATAAGAGAAAGGAAAATATTATTAATTTGTGAAGCAGACAGTCATCTTTGCTACAGAATTAAAAGTGAGAAAGCTTTTATAAATGCTACCCACACGATATAACACCTCAACAAAGCTCAACTATGAAACCAGCTTATTCTGCTGATTACTGCTGTTCTAGCCATCTTTCCTGCGTGTAAAACATTGTCAGCCAGTTACGAAGCTGTTAAATGTTTCCAGAGTGTCACTTACCAGAAGGATTTGATAACTTACAGAGAAATGAACTGTTTTGCTTTCTGATCTAGATTAAGTAGTGCTAACATACCATGTTTTGTGACAGTTTCAAATGTGCACTATTTTTGGTTCTTGTTTCCCCCGCAAGTATTTTTAAAATTTTTATCCAGCTCATTGCATCTACCCTTTTAATCTTCATGTTGCAAATCAATTAGACCATAATACTCGGCTTGTAGCACAGGAAAAGAGAAGGCCTATTTTTAATCACCTATTTTTTGTATTTGTTTGGGTTCAAGCAAAGTAGAAAGATGACAATAGCAAGAACTAGCAGCTCTGTCTAGCAGGTAAAAAGGCCAACTCTGAAAGCATACAAGATGAAAAGAAGTCTTACCAGAGTTTCTACAGAACTTCAAACATGTCAGCTTTCCCCACATACCAACACACGGAGAGAGGTTTCTGGAGTTCAGCTGAAGGCCAGCAGAGAACAGCTTCCAAAGAGAATTTTCACAGGGAGGAAGGAGGTTGAGATATTTCTTACAGTTGATGATGTTGCAAGTGCCCAGCACTAAGTACTGTGGAAGTTAGTACACACTGATCCCTCACACTTTCTAGCTGGTGGAGGGAAGACTTTCTAGTTTACACAAAAGTAAACTGGCCTCTTTCATTACTAGTTCAAGGAAGAAACTCTAAAAACAGGACTAAGGTGTAGTAAGTTAACAATAACCCATTTAATGTAGAGCAAGATTCATTTGTTGCCTGCCTGTGCTGAACTCTAGGAGTCTTTGGGGTCTGGCTACTCAGTTGCTAGTTTGAAAGAAACATGGAGTATTTGCGCAGTGTAGGTGTGTTGTTGTTTTTTTTTTTTTAAATATGAAACCAGCAATCCTACATTTTTCATGTCAATGGCAATCTTGGTCCAAACATTAATGTTCATTTCCTATAGAAAACCCACATCCCAGGCACTGATCCTATCTAGGAAGAGCAAAGCATCCTGCTACTTGTTCCTGCTTTCAACACAAGCTGCTGCATCACAGGGTAGAGCATGAACGTCGATAATTCCCACCCAGAACACAGCATAGTCCAACCAGATGTTGCCCAGTATTTCAAGTTTCCCAGAGGCGTCACATATCCCATTACAGCAGGTGGTCATCTAAATGCACCACCTATTGGAGTCATATAATTGTGTGATGAATTTCATTTTCCTTAAAAGCAAGGTCTTGCTCTTTGTTTAATGAAGCAGGTCAAATGGAAGTCAGAAAAGAATGAAGAAGAAAAGCCACCAGTGAAGAAACTGAGAACTTTTTGTTCAACTGTAACTTCATAACCACTAAAAAAACGTTCATTAAAATATAAAAACATGACTGTGGTTAACCCAGCTCACTATGGAAACAGAAAGAAAACTACATTGGAAAAACTGAAAAAATAAAAGAGTAGTGAAATTTTGAGTAGTTAATAATCTCTTATTTCATGGAGGCATCTGCCATGTCAGCTCAGCAACTTACTAATGATTCCCAATGTAGTTTTGTCCCTTACTTAAACTCTTCTTTGGTTTGTTCCTCCAGTAAGCAACAAAAATTTTTAAACTGGCTTCAGTGACAATTTTTACCCAGCTCCCCACCCCACCCCTAGTTTCTAAGATCCTTTATCAGTAACTGTTATTTGCTCAAACATACACAGTTCATTCCTTTTTCCTATAGAATATAAAAGTGCCTTCAAATGAGACTGTTCTTTTATCAGTCACAAAAAACATTCTGAGAAAATTAAAAACAAAGCCATGTAGGTGCTGAATGTCTGTGTGCAGAAGTGCCCAAGTGACACTCAGGAATCTGCAGGATCAGCAGCATGTGGTGCTGTGTATTTCTAATTCTTTTGTCATTCTCTGCAGCTCAAAAATTTCCTGAATTTCACCTCCACCCCACACCTCCCTCCCAGACATAAAGCTACATTCAAAATATGCATTAACCTTCCAGGGAGTGCCCACAGCCTAGCTGTGATAGAAGGGATCTCAAAGTATGTTTTACATGAGGAAGCAATCATGCAGTTTGCAAATGACAACAATAAATTTGTTTTAGTAATGCATAAATCCATCTGCTTTGGTTTGGATTTTGTGTTGCAACTCTTGGATACATCATCTGATCCCTGTTTATGCCTGTCGTAGAGGCAAAGCTGTTTAGTCACAGTTCCCATCACAGGGGAAACTGGTGCATTTTCTGGTTTATTTTTTAATACTCACTCCCCATCCTCTCCATCACATCCCCAGCTTTTTTCTGGTGAAAGGAAGAAGCCTGTTGTATCTTACCTTCCAATGTACTTTGCCTCCAAATCTCATCTCAGCCCCTCACACACATATTTGTACCCTTTGGACCTGCTAACCTTGAAGCCAGTACTCAGACAGGAATTGTATCAAACCCGTCAGGAGTTTTCTGACCAATGCAAATGTTGGGTACTGAAAAACAAGAAATTAGGCCCAAGGGAATCTTGAACAAAAGTCAGGAGGTTAGGAAGGACAGCAATAGGTCAAAAATGTCTGCACTTGCAGAGTCTAGAAATCTTTGATTATTTTGGGTTTCTTTAGTTTGGTAACGGTCTATGAAAAACAGAATGAATGGATTTTCCCTACAGATCTCAAAGCCTGACTGAATAGTAACTTCAGATTCATATATTCCTCCAAAGAGTGGGCAATCTCTAATGCTAAAATGATGGACTACTCATTAGCTACTTATAGAGTAGTCACGTGGGAGACTTCTGTCATAGGGTTTTTTTTATCAAACTGAACTCCCATAATTGAAAATTACAAGGAAAAAATAGTTTAGATTAAAAAATTGGTTGAAAATGAAAGTAGAATATTGGGGGATTGGGTGTGATATATGCATATACCATTGTCTTTGATGCAGACAAGTGCACCTGTGAATGCCCACTTGTGCAGCCAGAAACTCGTGATCTCTGTTTGACAAACAGGTTGCCAGATCTCCTGACTGAGTGAGGAGGACATCAAAAGAGACTCTTCCTGAACCTCACCAAGCAGTATGGTCTCATAATTTGGCTATCCAGGTAACATACTCGGTTATGTTTTTAAACTCCCCAGTCTAATGTTCAGAGTTCCAAGACCAAATCCTTTTGCCTTTAGTTTTCACATTCATTCCAGAAAGTGGCATGATTTCCTTTTTACTGCATCTTCTGGGATGTACACTGACCTAGAGTTTGCGTCTTTCATTCTGGTACTGCTGTAATCTGACAGAACACTACAGTTGACTTGTATGTGTAAAATTTTTTTGAGTGCTGATAATGATAAGACTCTCCAAGTATCAGGGAAAAGCACAGACCTCAAGGTTCTGGAGGGCAGCACAGGACAATGGAAATTCCCTGAGGTCTGGGCTCTGCACTCATCGGAACTAGCTGCTATATGGACCATATGGAGATAGGTATAAATGTCTCAGCAGGCATTTAGGCTCCACTTTTCTCTGTAGTGCCAGATATAAGTTACAAGAACATCATTGTCAATAAAATCTGAACTGAAATTTCACCTTGGTCTTCACTGCTACATCTGCTGATTTGAGTACACCTATTACCCTGCCAGAAAATTCAAAAGCAGAACCTGGCTTAGAGCAACATTTGATAAAGCCTACTTATGTAACATTTAGCTCAGGAAAGGCTGCTACATTGATAAGGAAAGCTAGAGAAAATGAAGCACTGCAGAAGTAAAAGAAGGTATGAAAAAGTAACTACTTAGAATGAAGAGAAGTTCAGAATAGCCAGATAATTTGGGTAAAGTAATTTCTAATAGGAAAACTAATAAACACCATACCACGAATAAAGAGCAGGAGCAAACACAAAATACTGCTATTTTTGTAGGTGAGATGTTTGTTTCTGCTCTGCATTCCCATAACCTTCAGTATTCAGCTATTTTAGTAACCTGCTGCTTATTTATGGCAGAATTCTGGACTGGTCATTGCAGGCTGAATGTCTCAAGGAAAAGCTCATATGTTAAGAGGATGGAGTCTAGGTGGATGCAGAAGGTCTAACTATGGTCAACCTAGCTGCTAGAGGTGAGTTGGAATATACACTGTTTCTACAGTGACACAGATTCACAGCCAGCTGTGGCCAGAGGTCATGAGGTTGTGGATGGAGGTCCAAAACATCTCTTCACCCAGGAGGGGTAAACTTAGAGAATATTTGAATACTTGAACAGCTTTTAGATTGCTTAAGAAAAGTAAATTCTTGGTCCCAGTATATAAGAATTGTCAAGGAAAGGAAAAAGAAGAAAACAACTGATGCCTGATTAGGAGTCAGACACATGATTCACAGGATATCTCAACTACTGTTTGCTACGTTAGAAAAACTTGCCCTGTATGATTATTCACGCTTTGTACAGATTGTACAAGTGGATATGTGGGTCAATCTATTTTTCATCATGGAACACATTTCTCTGCTCAGACTGCACTTGATGGGCAAACGTTTAGTCATTTTACAGTGACACCAGATGTGATCTTTGACCATTTTTTATCCCCAAAACACCAAGTAATGAAAATTAGGGGGAAAATCACAGGCAAATGTCAGAAAACTAAAAACACCTTCAGAAAAAGGGTATGTCATCAGATGCTACTTTTACTTAATGTAGCACAATTGTATATCAACAGAGAGCAGTTATCACCTGCAAACATTAGCAAATTGAGAACGGGAATGTTTCTTTGCACAGTTGGAGGTGGTACCAGAAGAATGGGTAAGAGGAGAAAAGCTAACTAAAAAAGCTATGAGATTCTGTGCTGTGGGAGCTGCTGCCACTGCAGGAACATGGAATAAAGGGCTGTGGGGTTTGACTTCACTCCTGTGTAGCCAAAAAGATGTATTCACAGCTGTGAAACAGAGACATGCTGCCAGGTGTTTGAGCTGCAAGGTGAAATTTTTATAGCACAGAGTCAAAGTAGTAGGTAGAAGCTGAGAATGCTGAAATAGTTTTAATCTCCAGCAGCTTTGTGTGTTGACTAGCATTTAGTGAGTGAGTGTTGAAGTGGTGCAAAGAAAACAGGATTTGAAACTAGAACTAATGTTTTGTTTAAGCATGTACAGGAGTCACTGTCAAAGTTGTTACAGCTACCGTCTGCAATTATGTAACTTTGCTGGAAGTGAAAAGGGGATTGGTAGTGTCTCTGAACAGCGTCACAGCAGCTTTAACTAGACAGATAGAAGAACTGGCAGATGGCAGAGGTGGCTGGTTGAGGAGGGAAGCTGAGAAAGTAAGTGTCGGCATGAGCACACAGGCTGCTTCTGAAGGGCAAAACACAGGGTCAGAGGGGAAAGTTTCATGTTGCCTTCACTGCTTTCTAACATGTAGCCACTTCCTGTTTCTCCTAAGAACAGTGAATACGAAAATGACTTGAATTTGGGCAAAGCTTCGAGGTTTTTATTGACCAGTACATAACTAATAAACAAGATTATACACTGTCAGTATTTTCATGGAAAATAGAGTCAGTTAAACACAGCAACATACTTCTGCCTTTTGGATAGATGCTAATTTAGCATTTGTAAAACACAAGGCCCCAGCAGAGCTGGAACATTCTCCCAGCACAGGGTAAGAGGGTTCCTGCTGGAGCCTCCTTTCCAACCAAACTGTCGGCACTGGCTCAGATATAATCAATGTCAGCTCCAGCATGGCGCTGCTGGGATACAATGCCAGTGAAGGGAGTTAAGATCAGGCTTTTAGAGCAGCAGTGTCATCAGTGCCAGCCTATGGTGATGCCTCTGTGGAAGTGCAGAGCACTAATGCCAGAAATGGAACCAATAAATATCAATGCAGGGAAACAAGTCAACATTCCTTTGTACATTAGTGTGCTCTTCTGCCTCTTCCCCCCCAGACCTGTACGATCAGCCTTGCAATGACACACAAGCCTCTATCGTAATAGTGTTTGGATTTCAGTTGATCAGTAGGCACAATGAAATTTGACAGCAAGATGCTCAACCACAACAGCAATAGCTCTTAATGCTATATATATATATATACATATATATATACACACTACATATTGGTACAATACATTGCAAAGATTCAATGGCCTAATGTAGCCATTTTTATGTGACAGGGTTAATCTTCAAATACTAATGCATATACTATTTATTCTCCTCCAAACTATAGAAGTTACAAGGAATATTCTCTCTCCTTCCCATACACTTTTATAATAAGACAATTAATTTTATTTCTTTAACTGAAGTGAATTAGCAGACTGTCCATCCCAGCTTGGGAATGGTTTCTCTCCTTCCTTGTTACAGTTACCAGTGATGTGGAATGGAATCACTTTTTTCTCTAGCTTTTCAGAAGGCATTTTCACATAGACTCCAGTAGTGAGACATCGTCTTCTCTTTATCTGTAAAATATGGGAAGACAGTAAAATATACAAGTGATCATGGCATAATCATTGACCAGCACATTTTAAATAAAACTGATGGATGTTCTCTCTTTACTGAGTAGAAGGTATTCTAGACACCTCTCCCTAACATGCCGATTTATAGGAGATTCATTTAGACCATCTGAAGGAGGATCAGGATGTACAGAGGCTATTTATACATATATTAAAAAAAAAAAAAAAAAAAATTCTGCCATTCATTTAGCCCTTTGAAAGTGCTCCTGCTTCAGAGTTCAGTGTTGCTTCAAAATTAGGAGTGTTCTCACCAGACAGCTTCACTCAGTCTCTGTGGACAAGGGCTGATTGAAAAATATGGGACAGAGGTGCTCTTTGGTTTTAAGTTTTGTCATCAGGTTCATTTCTAACAGACTGCAAATATTGTAGATTCCCACAGAAAGAGGCAACACAGGCTTACATTTTGCATACCTTTGTGCAGACATTTCTAATTGTGAAGTTAAAAGTTCCGTAACTTACAATTCCCCTCTACCCAAGGACAACTGTCTTTAAATTTGCTTTGCACAGAGGTGAATGGTGAGAAAAGGAAAAATCCAGTTCTGGGATTTTGTGTGAATCAGTTGTGAAATCAGAGTACATGTGAAGACTGTTGCCTTTGATGCCAGAAGCATCCAGGACTCCAACCTGTTTTAAGTATCCAAACCTAAGCCAAGTCTCAGTCCAGCTGATGGAAGCTGACTGCTTTCTAGTACTCTGGCAACACAAATGAGCCATAAACAAATACAAGTGGTAGGTCCAGCAAGTTCTCTTATTTTACATTATTGTAATAGCATTGCATTAGTAAAATAGAGCATCCCAGTGCGTTTGTTTCCAGTGGTCTCATTTCTTTCTCCTTGTCTTCGTCACACAAAGAGCATTATTAGCAGAATGGGGCTGAATGGACAGGACTTACCGCTTTGCCCACAAGAATGGCTGAGATGATGATACTATAAAGAAAAAATCCTGAAGCAGTAGCTCCTAATACCCAGAGATATATGGCAGTGTCTGGACAAGGTTCTGGATCTAAAACATAGGATATCACACAAGTCATGTCACAAATGTGTCTCCTAAGGATGGCCCTAGAGTCAGTAAGTCAGCCTTCACTCTGCTTTTCTCTAGCATGTGCTATTCCAGGATACTACCAGGACTGACCCCTGAGTCCCTGCCCACTCAACCATAAGTGAAAATAGGCTTTATCTCTAGAAGAACATACGTCTTACTCTGCTATTTCTTCACTTCTATATCTAACTCTCTAGACATACGTGGTGTTGCTTATACTGTCAAACATCCCTAAGTTGCTAAATACATTGCATGACTATGACTATGCTTGCCCGAGATGTGTGCAGGGAGACCTGAAAGGAATAATAGCTAATCATGATTTTCAGAGCTCAAACCAATATTTGCCCTGACTTCTTACAAACAGAACTCTGAAGACCTTTGAAACATAATAGCAACTACCTTAACTAGGAAATATCACAGTACTGCAAAGCTGCTTGGCTTACCAATGACGTAGAGATGTGTCCCATTTCCCGTGTTCATGAAGTAGGGAGGGGGGTACATCCGCTCCATCTTGCAAACGTACAGACCGGTGTCATTAGCCTGCAGGCCAGCGAGGGTGAGGGTCACATTGTTTCGGCCAGGGCTGACATGGCACTGAATGACCTCTTCTACACTGAATGTTTTAAACTCTGTGGTGTAGGTTGAAGCACAAATTTCAGTGAACCGGTCACCCGTCTGTTTGAGCAGTGTCACTCGAATTTCCTTTGCATTCCCAATGTGCTTGTATTTACACACCAAGCTGGCAACTCCTTGCCTGTTGGCCAGCACCATTGCTGGCTGAGTCACTTCCATTACTGCAAGGAAGTAAAGAGCATGACAGTAAGTAAACTGTCAAAAAATTACCTGCAGTCATTTACTTGAAACCTGCACAGTAGGAAGGGAGTCCTACTACCTCCTGTTATCCATAGGTAATTCCTAGAATGCTGCTTTCAAAAGAAGGACTCTAAGACCACAATTCACAGTAACATTGCGTTTAGTATTCTTAAAAAAGCTCAAGAAAGTCTTTGATTACTAAACCTTGTGTTATAAATCTCAACAATTATTTGTTATTTAAATAGTAGGTTGTTTGGCCCACTTACAGGAGCAATGTAACCTGACCCTGCATACTTCAGTTTCCCTCAACACAAACTTTTAATATGCATAAGAAAACAAACCGAAAAATAGACTTCAGATGGTAAAACTGAAATTTGAAATTTAAAATCAGGCATTTAAACTACAATTTCTGCCTGGTAGAAATAATCGTGTTCACATTTAGGAACAAAAAAGATGACATCCTGTATGGAACAAGGAAGAAAACCATTAGGTAACAGTAAAACTGAATGGAAAACCTGTTTGCACATTTTTGTTTCTGCCACAGTACAGCAGCAGTATACACCCCATGTCACAATATAGGAACACACAGCAAAGCCTGACAAACATAATGCAAATACATCATTACAAATCTTAAGGGGAAATTAGTATACCATGTACATCCTCACTGGCAGCTTTTTACAACTTCTGTATTCTATCCTGCTGCACAATGAGAAGGCACTGACTTTTGCTTTAATAAGCTGTGGAGACTCAGTATTATTTGTTCTATTTCATTTTATGTCACTCCATATTGGGGCAGGTCTTGTCTTCTTCAATTCTGCAGTGCAAGAATTTGAGATGAAAAAGAGTAGAATTTTTCCATCCATTCAAACCTCTATGCCCATGTTATCAGTTGCCACAACTTCACTTGCAGGGCCTGATTTGTCAAAATCTTTCTTCCTACTTGAGCTACTCTGAATCCTGCCCAGTGCCCCTGCAGATGGTACTGCTCTTAAGTCTGTGTCTGGTTTTCCAGATACCTTGCAGTGCCCCAGGACCTTGCTCCCACCCAGTCCTGTGTCACCTCTGCCTCCCTGTAGTACCAAGTCCATCTCCTGCAAAGACATGAAACTGAAAAAAAGCAGACACCCCCAGATACCTTGCCTCCTTCATCTACCCACCTTCAGCACTGGCAGTGGCTGTGCAGAGAAAGCCCACGGTGACCAGTATTGAGAGCATTCCTGTGCTGGGACAGATGCTGACTGGGCTGAAGATAGCTGATGCCTTCAGACTTAAGACAAACTGG
This sequence comes from Grallaria varia, assembly GCA_013396735.1. NCBI lineage: Eukaryota > Metazoa > Chordata > Aves > Passeriformes > Formicariidae > Grallaria > Grallaria varia. The sequence continues at coordinate 348,384 of VWZG01009763.1, read as the reverse complement.
AACTCTGAGGACTGGAAAAGAGGTGACACCTTTTAGGATACTGAATCTTCGAAATGTTTGAACCCACACAGAGCCAGTGTGTATATATAGCTTTGATCCAAGATGCTGTACCTGAAAGTAATATGAAGCTTTGTTTTGGTTTTACGAGAAAGGAAGTAGTAGGTTTGATTAATACGTGCACAGTTAACCTCAAAAAGCATGAACAAAAACAACTATTCAGCAAATGGAAAATATATATTCAATCTGAAACTGCCGTCCATTCTGCTTGAAGAATTGTGGGAGAAAAGGTAATCATCCTTTAGAGCAGTTCAGCTCTTTGGAGGTGCCAGCTTGCAGAATCATAGCATTTAATATTTTAACAATTATCACATATTTCCTTCAGGACAACACACAGAGAAGTACTGCCTAATGTGGAACAATGAATCACTGCGAGCTTTTTTTTTTTTTTGTGGAGGACTTGCCTCCACCTCCAATTTCTTTGCTTGCCTTAATGTTAGTGCTTTTGATGTTAAAAAATCGCTGCCCCCCTTCAAAATACTGATTACATTTGCAATTACTTCATCTTTTCATATCAGCAATATGACTTGAATCATAAGGGTTAAGCCTCTTTAAGCTTTCCTCTTTCCAAGAAAAAAATTATCTAGGTTTAGAGCTAATGACTTCTACATCTGTGCAGTACTTTCCCTACCTATATGGACTTTACTGTCTAACTACCTTGACATCAACAGATGAAAAACACTGCAGGAATTTTGATTATTGCTATCTCTGCTTAGAACATCCATGTAATTTCAAGTCTCAGTGAAACAGTTTTCACCCACGGGCCTTTAAAAAGTCATGTAAGGTTGGAAAATTGTTTTGCTTTTTTAATGTGTTAGACTGTCATATCCATGAATCATTGTCTAAAGAATTCCATAAAAATGGTTCACTTATCTTACACTGAAGGTCAGCATTCTTTTTTTTAACCAGACTTTGAGAAGTTCTTTTGGAAGGTGCTTCATCATTTATATACGTAGATCTAGTAGCTTACAAAGGCCAGCTTTTGGACTGTGACCTAAAAAAATAACAGCTTAGTTCTTGACCAGTAGCCTACCCAATCCAAAGATCCAGGATAATTACTTGATCTTGAAATCATATAAATAGCTAATGATATAAGTAAGTTTACTGCTTCCATACTTAGGTGATGCAAGAATTGTCTGTAATGACAGATTCACAGTTTAATCTTAATCAGCATTCAAAACAGAACTGATGATAAATAAAATTACAACTAGGGGAAAATGAAAAACTGCACCATAATAGTAAGTCAGGCATGTATTGTAGTACTGGTTAGACAAGCTTAAATAAATTTTAATATTAAATGAAATCTTAAATAAATGCTATTGCAACATCATGTACCAGAATATCTGTGAGATTTATGGCATGAAATTACCAGGTTATGCCTGCCATTTTCATATCCAGAGTAGTAACTAAATTATCTGTCCTTTGTATCTTTTGGGTTTAGGTTTTGTATGCAGTTAAACAAATTATGCATTTAACCCTCATCAACTATAATGTCACCTAATAATTGACTGCGACTGCAAATTGATGGTGCAATCAGCCACTAAACACTGGCAAAAGATTGCCATGTAGAACTCAGTGCTCATGACCCATACATCCACAGTATCTTACGCACCTGGAATGAGAGGGCTCTGGCACTCTTCTCTGGTATTTGAGACTACTTTGGTGAGCATTATTTCCAGTAGTAGTTATCTTGTTTCCTGGCTGTTTTGTTCTCAAGGTGTCTTTTCATATCCACGACTTTTTACTTTTTATCTTTGTTCCTCCTTAAAAGTCTGTGTTATGATAATTGCTGTTTTCAGTAAAGCAGAGGATGTTTTCCTGTGGAGTCTCTTGAAGTCATCTCTGTCTTCACAGCCAGGGCAGCCTGAGGTGAGCCCAGGCTGCCATCGGTTATCCCTTCTAGTGATTAGAGATCACCTTGCTATGGTGCCCTCTATCCTTGCTAGTCAGACTTTGGATCTTAAGCTAATGTATGCAGATAGCGGATGGATGATGCAGTAAAAGAGATCTTCCTTCCCAGCTGTTGCAGCATGGAACAATATATTGGTAACTGAATGAGTTCCCCCCTAAAATAAAAGCTGCAAGATTTCCTGGGGACACCTTTTCTCTCTGCTGTGCCTCTCTTTTAACTACTCTTCAGCTGATCAAGAGTCTCTGGACTTCTGCTTGATCCACCTTCCCTGTATATCACAGCCATGCTTTGTGGGCTACAGCCATAGGATCTATCTTACATACTTACTTCACCTTCTTGTCTGTATAGTCTGATATCTTCCTGCCATGACTATCTTATCTTGAGAACTCTTTTTCTTTCACCCATAAATGGAACTTACACATGGCCTAGGGCCTGGGCAAGGGAACGGGTGAAAGAAGAACCCTACTTTTGAGATTCAGGTTATTCCTCAGGCTGTTTCAAATGGCTTGTGCTTTGCACTCGCCGTGTCCAAAAGCTCAGTGTAGGATAGGTATTTCCTTTAATGCATATACTTATGCTATAGCACGCTTTGTCCTTAGGGGTGATATTAATTCCCAGGCCACAGGAAACCTTTATACTCTATATATGCTACCATAGCAGAGGGTCAGAGCAGGGGAGAGGACTGATGGCCTCGCAGACCTAAGCTGCAGAGCCTTATATGGAGGGATCAGCTCAGGAGTGGTTTAGGTCTCATGGCCTCTTTGAACTTAGCTGAGGGAGGGACATGCAATTTACACTGAGCACTGGACTACACTTCTGTGGTTAGTCAGATTGCTAGTAAGTTAAATAACTAGGTTTCTCATGTAAGTTTCTTTCTCATTTCGGGTTAGTCCATTGCATTCTAGTGATTTGCTTTTCTTCATTGAACGCTTGTTAGGGCAAACCTTCCTGCTGACACCCTGTTAGAATTCCCACTGTAAAATATTATTATTCATAAAATTATTTTCACACTTTAAAGCTTGTTTTATGCTGCCCATGTTTTTTTCTTCAGTGACAGGAACTTGCTTGGTGAATTGCTTGAGATGTAATGGAGAGAAGAGATTCTTATAATTTGCATAAGTATCTGGTTTCAGGATATTTTTTTAACTCAAAATGTGAGATCATGTCTTACTATGTTAAACAGTTCACATTTTTACCAGGTTAGTTTGCCACAAACCTATTGGGGTTTTGAAATGCATTGTCATTTGAAAAAAATCCAGACCTCTGAGTACTATGGCTGAAAAAGTCTTTTCTACAAAACAATAGGTAAAGAGAAAAGGAAATAACACAGTGACTGGAAAAATATCATTTCATTACCATTAAAGGACTAAAACCTGATTAGTGTAAGTAAAGGCCTAGATATGACCAAGTTTGGTGGATCAGTCTTAGTTCCTGAAGAGACCTCAGTTCATATCACAAAACCACTGATTTTTAAGTCTCTCAGAAATGTTGCTTTTTCATCAGCTTCTAACCTTGTTTTGTAGGTGCTTCTCTCCAGTCCTAAGGCTGTGCCCTCAGTCCAGCCTCAGAGGTGAGGACAGCAGTAGCTGAGGAATTCTCCTTTCACTGCTTCTCAGGGAATCTTTCTTGTGCAGTTTTGCTGACCAGCAGATTGTCCTGAAGGATTTTGAGGTGTGGGTGGATGTGTGAGCTTTTCTTTGTGCTACAGTTGTTGGCATTTCTTTTTACAATGTAGGCTTTGTTTCCCCTACTATAAAGCTAATTATATCAACAAACGTTCCTGATATTCAGGGCATCTCTATTTACCTAATACAGAGGGCAAATTGCCTCTCAACTTTTTGTGCTACCGGTTCTAAATTAGCCTTGAAGGTCTGCATTGTAGCCCTTGCATGGCTGGGTTTGCTACATGGTATTTGTCACAGTCCATACGTACCCCAGCAGCACCCAGGCCCCCTGCCCATGTGACTGTATTGCCCCCACTCTATGCAGCTTACAGTCAAAATATAAGAACTGAGGTGTATGGAAAGAGATACAGTCTGAAATAAGAGAAAACAGACAGGGCTGAGAAGCAACAGAAGCAAAAGGTCTATACACACTGACTTCCTAAGTCTTCTCCAGTTTCATGTAGGAGGTTGTGGCAAGGGAGAGATTTTAGGAGGAATTTGAACAGAGACCCTGAAGGATATTAGCATATGTTTAAGGACCTTCCTTTACTGGAAGGAGGTTTCCAAAGCAGAGCTCCACATATCTGTTGTTCCTTGACCAACCACTTGTGAGTGGACACAGAATAAAGCAGGCATGCCCACCCCAGAATGCATACTGAAAGCTGGTCTGTTTTTATGAATAAGCGAAAAAGAACCAAAGGAACTTTCCCAAGTCTAAAATTAAACAGTTAAGTACACCCCATGACTGGTGAAACACTAGAGAAATGTTTTACTTCCACTTTCTTTTATTTCTTAAAGCATTGCAAAAGGGAAAAACAACAAAAGGTAGCTGTATTCCTTAGAGTCCCCCGCTCTGACAGTAGAGCAGTTTGCATTTCATGAGCAACACAAGAATAAATCATAAAGCTTTGCTGAAAACATGCAATGAGTGATGTTCTAATCAAAAATGAAATGTGCAAGAAATATTTTTAAAGGGTACAGATGAAGAATTTCATTAAAAGCCTACTTTCAGTTTACTTAGGGCTAATTTAGTCCCTCATTAAAAAAAAAAAAAAAGGCATTTCAAACTGTAAGGTCAAAGTATGACTCCTGGAAAACCTAGAATTAAAACCTTTATAAAGCAAAGGACTCAATGAAGTTTACATAAAGAAGGTAATGCTTCAGCTTGGTAGACACACAGAGAATGCAAATATTTGAAAGATAGGAGACCTAACAAGGAAAGGCATTTTCCTAAGCTCACAGTGGGAAGCTCAACCAAGGCAATGCACAGAGTGTATTCTAAAGTACCTCTTTGAATTGATAACAAGTGAGCAGTGAAGATCAGCTTTGTTCACTGAAGTCTGGAGGCCATTCCTGAAGAATGAATTTGAGCTGATAGAATGGGATGGGCTGGGAAATTAAATGAAATGAAATTAAATGAAGGAAGGAAACAGTAATATAGCAGAAGGGAGAAGTCACCAGGCAGGCGCAAAAAGAATGACAAGGTGTTCCAATTGACAGATTCACACTAACATTTTGAATACAGAGCTGGGAGCCAGCGTTTGTCAAGGCCAGCAAAGAAAATGTTTCAGGTGAACAGCAATCATGGGCTAAGGCTTCCAAAGGTATTTTGTCACATTCAACCACATCCACATTTGATCTGATTTGCCTTTGTGGGGACCAGATCTCAGAACTGTAGCACAGGTGTATCTCTTCCCAGGGGCACACCGAGTTTGGGAAAACAAGCCACAAGCCTTAGACATCTGGGGGAAAAAGCTTCTGTGTGAAAACCTCAGAAGGCTTGTGATGAGATGGAGGTAGGGGAATGAGAATAACAAAAGTGGAAAGGATGTTCAGATGATTGGGAAGAAATATGAAGGGCTGGATCAGTGAAGGTTGTACATAGCTTTTCAATGCTTTCTGATGTCACTGTTAGGCTATGAGTGAAGTATGTTCCCAGTCAAAACCTGCCCAGAAGCCTCTTATGAATGAAAAAACATTTTATTGAAGACCAGATAATGCACCCCCTGCATCGCTGTCAGTAATGCTCTTTAAATTTTGCATGACAGAGCAAGGTGGTATGGAAACACAGCACTGAGAGATGGGGACCACTTCAGAATCCCTCCTTGCTATAACCTCACCTCACTTTTCTGCTTCTCACACCTTCTTGACTCTTTCCTTGCAGTTTTATTTACAAAAAACATAGAATACGTAGTGGCTTTATCATGCATTGTTCATTCACGGCTTGTCAGAGAATCTGTTCCTGGGAATTATGTCTAAGATCTGCAGGGCTGATGCCCTAATGTAAGGAAGTTATATGCTCAATCTGTTTGCCTTTGGTCCATGCCAGCACATGTTACTAAAAGTTTACAGTGATGTATGCAAGGATTGTGAGTTTCCATTAGAACATGTATTAAATAATAGGCTGGGGGCTCTGCAAAACCATGATAAGGAATTTCTAGCAGAGGATTGTAGAATAAATCCCAGACTTTTCAAGAATCTTTCTGTTTTTGAAGTGTAGCAGTTGCAAAAAAATTGTCACTTCATAAAGCAGACCCCTGTGCAAACGGGATGCTATAGCCGGGCACTGGGTTTGTGGCTGGCACCATGTGAGTCAGCAAACTAAAATCAGGGCCTTTACCTTCCAAAATGTCTCAGCTGCAGGATTTGTTGTTCAGCCCACTCTTCATCACAGAATCTGATCTCATGTACAAAGCCTTACTCTTGCATTAGTGATAACTCAGGCTTCCTTTGTCTTCCCTAGTTTACAAAGTATTTGAAACCACATTTCTAGGACTCAGCAATTCCCTTTTCCCAAAGTGCTTACCAGTGCTAAGTATGAAAAGAAAACTCTGAAATGTCAGAAAGGCCAGATATGCAAGGAGGAGTTGAAGTTTTTCGTTATCCAAAATGACAGCTTGAAAAAGCTGACAAGGCTCTACCTCTCATCTTGGAAGCTCTTTCTTACTATACCTGTTTGCTGACAGATATTAATGCTCCCTACAAGCTTTATTTTTCCCACATTCTTAGACAGTCACATCTATAGCAACTCTAAGAATATTCACTTGAATGTGTCAATGTGGCCAGTTTGCTCTCCTGGTTATTGAAATTAAGCACTATTAATGCCTGCTATAAAGCTTCTGACTGCAGTGAGCATCCAACTAAAGTGCTTCTCCATGGGTCCAGCTGGCTCCTTCCACTATCATCACCTGAAAACCCAGCTAGGAAATCCTGCATTTTAAAATTCAGATCCATCCTCCAAAAGAATTGTTAATGTTTTGGCTACAAGGATAACAGATACTAAGAAGCATGACAGTGAACAGTTTGATTGGCCTGTGTACTAGAGATGAAGGGGAGAATCAAGGTTTGCAAATTATTTCTAGAGAGGAAAGAGATTATGAAATAAGGCTACAAAAGAGAGGTTATAAAAAGGAGGACAGGCTTGTGGGTAACACACCACTTGGGGAATTTTTCTTTTACATATCAACGAGATTATATCTGGTACATACAAAGAAAACAAATGTGTTGGATGTGGTCCAATAAAAATCAAGCTCTATGCAAAATGGGAGGAAATGTTTTGAATTTTACAATTTTGATGAAATGTTGAAGGAAAAGGGGAAATTTTTGAGAAAATGCATGTACATATTTTCCTTAAACTTTTGTCAAGTCCCCAACAACATTTTTCATTTTTAAATCATTAGGTCTTTTGCAAAAAAATACCCAATGGTGTCTTGCACACTTGCAAAATACAATTTTGTCTTTTTTCTATCTACAAGCAATAATGGGTGAAATGAGAAAAATATGAAGGAAACCTTTTGCAGCAAGAGCAACTGCAGTTAAGCAAAACTTTCTTGAGAAAGTTTCACTTCCTAAGGTTTTTGCTATGTTTGCTCATTTAAATGCCCACTGTATTAACCCACTTTTATGATTTTCAAATGTCAGTGACTGACTTATGTCTTTTAAAAGAATTAGTCTAAATCAGACTGCCTGGTTCTTGTTACTCTAAGGACTTAACTGCATCAACAAATTTTGCTTCCACAGCCTTGTAAATGGTATTGCTGCAGTACTACCTGCCTGATATATCAGCCTGTGTTGAGTTATTGCCAGCGGTCAAGATTCAATAAAAATACATGGTATCTCTGTACCAAGGTCTTTGGGCTAGAGGGGTCAAGCAGGACTGGGTCTCTCTTCATTGCCATTCCTCCATTCCTTCAATAACTGCCAAACTACAGCACCACCTATTCCTGACTTGAAGAGACTTAACTACAAATGCCCTATAAGAGCATTTTTGTTGTTGCTCTTTTAATACTGCGTCCTGAAACAGTAATTTCGTTTCCAAGCTATGTCATGGTAGACTGTGTGTTAGGTCATAACTGGCAAATGCAGGCTCTGGAGAAAGTGGAGCTATAATTTCTTTGTGTGACTTTGCAGTGACTGGTTAATTTTTTGTTAGAGTCCCTGGGCCACTGGGATGCTGGAGACAGATGGACCTGGAGTCCTGAGAAATCTGGATTTGCGTCATAAACTGTTGAGCCTTGAAATGGGGCTTTTGTTTTTGAAATGAACATCTGCAGCCAAAAGTTCAGGACAAGAGATAGTAATACATTTTAGGAGCTTGGCCAGTATTATCATATCCTTTAATATGAAGAAAAAAACCCCTCAGAATTTCCAGTGAAATATATCTCAATGTTTTCTCAAATTAAATGATAAGTTTTTTCCTTTCAAGACATCTTTTTTTTTTTTTTTCCAAAAATCCTGTATTTTTAAACATTCAAATAATATTTAAATAGTCACCATCAAAATCAAGCATTTAGTTTTTTAGGAACAAATGTCTGATTTGAAGCCTCCAAATTATTATTTGTTTTATTTCTCGATTCACAAAAAAACCCCATTTTTTTCCTTTCAGTCTGACTGAAATGAGTCCTCTTGACTTTCCAAATTTGCCAATGAAACATACACAAAAAAATTATTCACTGAGTTCCAATGAACACCCTTCATAAAACTTCTGAATTATGCAAACTAATCACCTTCTGGGAAATAGTTAGACATCATTTTATGGTACAAGCTTGCAATGTGACTCAATGCCTTTTCACCTGCACACCTTCCTCACTCGTGATTATTCAGAGTTTTGCCTTGTCTATGGTTTTGAGCTCATTATCCCCCACACCTCCAATACTACCATGAATTTTCTCTAGTTTTCCCTTTGCTTACAACAAAATATTCTTTATCTTTTGAGATATAAAATGCTGCCATCCTGTGAGGCAAATGCAGCTGGGATGACAAATGGTTACATGACTTGGCTCATGAAGTTTGAAAACTTGTTGCTACTCTGATGGTGTCAGCAGGAAGGGCGAGGAGCAGCCGCCTGCCCCTGTCCCGGACATAGGGATGGCAGGGATGGCAGGGATAGCGGGGATAGCGGGGACAGCAGGCCTGGCCTGCCAGCTGCTGTCGCTCAGGATCTCTAGCAGAGCAGGAGTTCTTGTTCAGCACAGCATAGAAGGGATTCTCTTCACAGAGGTCTCCCCTTGCAGGTGAACCTCTAGGGAAAATAAACAGCAAGAAACACAACAGAAAGAAGACACAGAAGTTCAAACTGAGGAACCAGAAGCAGAGGAGGGAAAGAAAGAAGCTTTAATCATCCCCTCCTCTTGCAGCCATCCTGATCTCTACATTTCCCCCTTCTCTGTGCGCTGTGACTGCAGGCACTGCACCAGCGAGTTTGGTGGGAAGCATGGGCTGCCAGCCTCCTTCTCGCCATCAGCCAGCGCTCTCCTGAAGCAAATCACAGTCAGTCCCTCCCCCAGCAGCCTCTCTGAAGCAGGACCCTGGCCTCATTCAACCATATACTACCAGATTTTTCAGCTGACCTTAAAAAACACACCTGCCTCTTGCTTTTAGGATTATTGCTTGCAATTTTTGCACAAGAAACGTTCTCTTTCATGTTCTTTTCACTCATGCATAGGGCCAGTGGGGCCCTGGGGTGATATCCTGGGTGCCCCAGATGAACTCTGGTACGTCCCTTTGCACTAAAAAGGACAGAAGAACCATGCATACCATGTGCATGGTAATTCATCTGCTCTGCACTCTCAGGAATTACCTACATCCTTTTTTAACCTGCATTAGCTGTTATTGGGATCCACTTGATTAAATGCCCACAGTTTCTTCAAGGATTTTGCTCAGTTACTTGGTTTGATAGCAAATGTCAGAAAGGCCGTAGCTAGTTTGTACACTCCAAACTCTGTAAATGCTGACTACAGTTGTCTGTGTGGCAGTTGGACATTTTTTCCCCTTCATAGCTGAAAGTTTTCTACAAGAGTGTGTACCTACAGCAACCATCATTCATTTAGCAAGAAAGGGAAAGCAGATGCCAAGGTATTTTTTGTGATCAAGGACAGATCGATTCTTTAAACCTAATGCCGCCAAGAGATCCAGTCCTTGAAGATTGGGCAAGAGCAGGGCTTAGCTGATGGCACATTATCTTTTAAGCTGCTTGTGCTCCTTCCAGGGACGTTGTGAAGCCCAGACAATTAATACATTTTAGTGGCAGATCATGTTTCACGTGTCTTGACTTCTGGTGAAGATGTGACAAAAAGTTTGTCCTTATACTCTTAAAACTGCAGGCTGCAAGCAGCTCTACTTTGCATTGGCAATCATCATCCTTTAAGATGAAATTCTCCTCAGGGAGCTGCACTATTTACAAATAATCTGGGCTGCCTTTGCTGTTACACTATGGCCACTGTTGTGCTGCTTTTGAGCTGCTAAAACATTCCTCTTGTGACAGCAACCATACACAAGGCAACACTGAACCTTCCCCACCAAGGGAGGACTGGCTTGCAGTTAGGTGTGTGCCACTGCCAGGTATCAGTTTTTATCTCTTAAGCTAAAGTAGTTGTCACACTTCCACCCTCAGGCAGGCCAAAACTGCCATCTTTTAATGACTAAACTGGTGGGGTTTTACTGTATAAATTACCGTGATCCAAGTGAGAAGACGTTGCACAATGCCTGAATTGTCGCATCACACAGAGAAGGAAGGGCCTCTGTCCTGCAATTGTGGTTTCACTGACAGCCTGACCCCATCTAAGAGCAACTTCTACCAAAATGGGCAGGATCATTCCCTGTCCCCCAAATCCCTAGCCCAATGTCTCTCTTTTCCTTGCACTAGCCTTTGTGCACTGTGCTATCCTATCTTTGCTCCAGTTCATCCTGTAGCCAAAATAATCTCAGTGCCACCATAATAGGGTAGGGTAGTGCAGCTGGAGGCCAAGGGGTCAATCTGGACAGTCATGCTTTTTCTTGACAATGCTGACTGAGATCAGGTAAAGCAGATCATGAAAACCTGTCCTAAATTGCTACCTGGTACAAAATTCTCCTGACAGTCAAGACAGGGCTGGAGCATTCCTCAAGGCTTTCTCCTCAACCACATACATTTTGATTTGTTTAAATCTTTCTGAGCCTTGACTCTCCAGTAGACTGTATATAGTACATCTAGGATGTAGTGAAGATAATTAAATCCTAAACATGAGATCTGTGATATGGCTGAGCTTGAAAGCAGTGTCAAAATCAGGGAATAAATCAATTAAATGAATCTTTGAAATTTATTTCTGCACAGTTGCCTGGTAGGGCACTTGAGATTTTCTCACCTTTGACCTAAAGGCTCCCTAAGCAATCACTGCAGTAGTAAAGGCTGTGAAAATTGAACATTCGCTCTGATAGAAAGGGCTGAAGGAGGGGCTGATTTGAATGATGGCTGTGAGAAATACAACAGATATTTAATTTTGACAGGGGAATGTCTTCCCAAAACACACAGTTCACTCCAGAAACTGACAGACATGGAAAGTGAATGTGAAGGGGTTAAAGCAGGGCTGAGCTCTCCCTCCAAGGGATAAAGCATATCTGGGCATGTTAGGAACCTCAAGAGGGAGCTCAGGGAAAAGTAGTTCTGGGTGCCCAGAATTTCACTGAAGTTCTCTGTATTTATAAGGTAAATCCTGTTGGGTCAGCATAGACATAGGAATGATGAGGATGTGAGGAATCCTGCTACATGTCTGTGTAAGCAGCACATGCTGCTTTGGGTGTTTGCCATAAGGTACTTCCTTCTGGAATGAATGGCTCTGGGTTTCAGGAATGCTCTGGCTGCTGCCACACTACTCTCCAGCAGCTGTGCCTAAGTGTTGTAAGGTATTTAAACTCAAAGATCAGGTGTTGGTTACCAGCTCGTGGTGCTGGCAGGAGAACAGTCAGCCCTTACTCCGGGGCAGCCAGCAGGTGACATCCCTGAAGGGCCCTACACATCTGGAGCAAGGTTGTTCCAGGACCAGCTCCAGATAAGCAGTTTGGGTGCAGCCACCTGGCTTTGGAGGCTAAGCGGCTTTCTCATTTGCATCTATTTGATTTACTAATAGACACAAATCATACAGTCCAAAGCAAGATTTTGCCCCAGGAAAATGCTGCGAAGGAAACTTTTTGCAAGCTTTCTGAGCTGAAGTTCCTGTAACTCTGGGGGTTGGCACCCTGAGGCTTTATAAGTAACTCAGAATGTTTCCCCCTTCTAGGAAGAACCTACCTTTTACGTTAAAGAGTGGGCCTCAAAATCTTAAAAGCATTGTTAGTTTTCCCCCTCCTCTGCCCTAAAATACACCCACACCTTCAACAAGCATTTGTACAATGCTCTAAGGTACACAGTACGATGCTTTGGGTTGTCCTGTGCAGGACCAGAAGTCGGACTTCGATGATCCTTGTGGGTCCCTTCCAACTCAGGATATTCTGTGATTCTGTGATATACATCCTCCACAACTATGGTGTGGTCATCCTCAACTTAGAGTCAGGTTTTGTAATCTTGTATCTCATCCTTGTAAATGGAGGTGTGATTGTCATTGTAAGAAGAAATGACTGCTGTTGACCACGGTAACTTGGAAGCCACCTAAAAAAGGGGAAGATAAAAAAATACAGGAAGTGAATCTCAGTTTAATTTCTCTAAATTCAGCATCCCTCCAGAATATGTAAGCATAGTCAGTTAGGTAATGACTGTGGCATAAATGGATAATGAAAAAAATAACTTGAAGTAAAAAATGATGTAAGTATGCAATAATGTTCTTATCAGACCTCCTTGATAAATGGTCAGGGCAATATATATCTTTTGGCCTTTCCCCTTTGACAAGTGTTATGTGTTATCATGCAGTATATTCTTAGAAAAGCATCTGCCATACCTTCCTGAAGAATTCATTTCTTACAAGCCCTCCCCTTTTTCAGTTTGAGAGCTGTGGGTTGGTACAAAGCATCTTTGTAAAACAGGTCTACCACAGCCAAATGTCATTTGATATGCTGTATTCTCAGAACCAGCAATACTGTGCCCTTGGCAGGAATGATGAAATACCAAGGGTAGCTATGAAACACATGTGAGCCAGCGAGTCTTTCCTTTTGTATCCTCCTCAGCATTGCTGGACTTTATTGCTGAATTGCTGTCTAGCTGGGTCCCCCTCTCAGATGTCCTCAAGAAGGGAATGTGCTCCCTGCTTTTTCTACTTGGTGTTGCTTGCAGACGTGCTGGGCAGACCACAGCTGAAAGTTCTGTGTCCTTCTGTAAGTGACAGACCATTTGTACTGAAGTTCAGTTGCAGAGATTAGCATGGCCCCAGACAAGGCCCACAAGGACCATTATGGCAGGTGCTGCATGAGATAGGTAAAAGGCATTGTCAATAACATGGGGGTACGGCCCAAAGCTTGAACAAATCAAATCCTTCAAGTTTGTTTCTCACTGCACAGTCATTACACCACTGCCCAGTCAGCAGGTGAGGCATTGCAGGTGTAGCATCCCGGCTGTTGTTCTGCTGGGAGCACCAGACAGGGAAAAAACAGTGAAAGTCCTTTGACCAAGTTTGTACAGATCCCAATTCTCCTACTAGGGAACATTTCATCATCACCACGCTTTGCTCAGTGCTGCTGTATTCTTAACTTCTGAGGCTGAAGGAGTATCAACTGCATAAGGATGTGAGGCAAGAAACCGAAAGTTTGTCAGTAATTTGGGAGCTCATGGGAAATGTAGGGAATATTTCCTGGTGTTCTGGAACGGAGTCATACTTTGTCTTGCCGAGGTTTAAACTGGGAAGCGCAAGCTTAAATCTGGAATAGTTGCCTAGATCAAGTAAAGCTTATTCCTGGGTTTTGTACTGTTGGGCTTTGTTTACCAACTGAGGCAAGGGAGCACTATGAAGTGAAGAGAGTTGTGAGAACGGTAGTGAACCTTCTGGAGCCTCCAGTTCCCTCATTTGGCCTTTCATTTGCTGAAAGAATCAGCAAGGAGACCCCTGACCTCTTTGTCCTCTCCCCACATCCTCTCATGTGGGAACTGTCTAAGCTTGTCCTGGGAGACCTCTGGTATGTCACCACTGAATGTCACCACTTACAAGAACATTTGTTACTTTCAGAAATGTATCAAATTCCTCTGGACTCTGGGGAGACACTGAATGGGATCTCAGCAGAAGAGGCACCTCTAAGCTCCTTTTCCCACATGCAGTTTTCCTCAGCTCATTGCACAAACTGCTCATGTTGAACAAAGGACTGCAGCCCCTCGTGTGCAGCAGCTCATCACAGTAGGTGGTTTCCCAGAAGGAATGCACAGCTTTCCCTCCAGCTACCTAATTTAGCCTCTTCAGCTCACAGCAGTGCAGTCAGACACATGCCAAGCCGAGGTAAAGCACATCCCAAAATCTGTGGGGTGCTGATAGTTAGCTCCCGCTAAGGCCTTCAAAGCCAGAAGGAGATTTTTGGTCCAGATGGATCAGGAGGGAGAAAAACACTCCTCCTTGAGGTACCAGGAATTGCCCCCTTTCCTTGCTGCCCTCCCGTTCCCAAGTGCTTGTGGCAGAAGGGCTGTGGATCAGTGTGAATGTGAAGAGAGCCAGAACGCAGCCCTCGGCTGCGCGGAGGGGAAGGTGCGTGCCGGCTCTTTGCAGACACCCGGTGCATTGGAGCAGCTCATGGCTTTCTGCGGAGCCAGAGGCGGGAGGGGCTCGGGCGGCGGCGGGCGGGAGCAGCCGCAGCGGCGGGCGGCGGCCGCGGGGGGGCGCGCGGGGATGCGGGCGGGGAGATGCGGGCGGGCATGCGGGGCGGGGATGCGGAGTGGGGCGGTTCGGCGCCGTCGCCGCCGGCAGCCAACACTGCATGGACCCCGCACCTTCCTGCCCCTGCTGTTCCTTCTCTGGTGCTTCCCTTCGGCCCCCAAAGCGTGTACGCTGTGCGGGGAGGGGAGTGCGCCTGTGTGCTGGGAGAGCAGGAAAGCGCGGGACTGGGAGAGTATGAGCTTCAGGGCAGCGCATGCCTCAGCCTGCTGTCACTGACAGACCACAGCACGGGAACAGGAGATGACAGCGTGAATGCAGCTGTCTGGAAATTGTGGGTACTACTGAAGCCCAGTGCTTTTCCATCAGCACACCCACAAGCAGACCTATAGCAAATAGGAGCAATGCTGAATCCACTTGCTGGAGAGCTGAGAGAAGTAAAACATGATCTCAACCACATACGAGCTTTTCTTGTTTAATATCCATGACTCAGAGGCTCCTGTGCAAGAATGTAGCTTTTTTTCTTTTT
>VWZG01009763.1:249931-333156 GCA_013396735.1 Grallaria varia | reverse complement strand
TTTTTTTTTTTTTAATCAGAGATGGCGCTGATGTGCCATACAAATGCTAGAAGTTTAAAGGCGGGGAATGGTCTGCAGAATTTTTAAATATGATTTCAGTCATTTAAAATCACTAAATCACTCTGCCTTGCACGCTTGTATCACTCACAGTTAGTAAAGCAATTGAATTTCCAAATGTTGGGCACATGCAGTAATCTATTTAATATTATGATTGTTGTAATTTTATTCTGAAAGCAATAAAGGCATAGATGAGCATTAAATTTCAGGATCATATTCTGTATTTCCACATTTCCTCTTTTAACATTAGATGCTCCTTTTAATTTTTGATTCATTTATTTCCTTCTGTTTTATTTATTTAACTCCTATCTCAGAGACAGCCCATGTGTTCAAGAGGAAAAGCTGAATTTCTATGCAACCCAGTAAAAACTAAATGAGCAGATAGAGCTGTTGTTTGTGCCTTTCTCACTGTGAGATATGATTATTTCAGGCAGCACTTCAGGTCTGTTTGAGTGTTGTAGCTCTTAGAGTGCGGCTGGGCTTGGATGAGCACTGTAGTCCCATCCCCCAAATTACCATGTAAGAGTTACTGTACCACTGACATGGTTTGCTGAGCAGTCATGGTACAGAGACACACAGAGTTTTGTGAGGGCACTTGAGCTAAGTAGCTCTTTGGCAGCTGTCTGCTTCTGTGGAGCTCTGGACACTATAAAGCATTTTAATTCTTTTTCTCACAGCAAGTACTGAAGCCTACAGAATTTTTCTTAAATTCCCTTAACTATGTCAAAGAATAAACAATCTGCACGTGAAGGATTTCTCTTCTAATCTGAATTTTCTGCACCAGCTTGAGCAGCCTTGCTTGAAGGAGCAGCAAGCAGTTTTCTACCCACCTGTGAAGGAACATCTGCTCTTCTACAGAGGGGTGTCAGCCGTGATATCTTGCTACACCCTGCCCAGATCACTTTTCCTTTCAAGCTGATATTGTGGACTAGGCCAAAAATACTATTCTCTTAGGATTTCTGACGAAGTACCCAGCTCACAGAGAGGATGGACCAAACAGAAGGTAGAGTGGAGCACAAGAGATAGAAATATATTTTTTCTGGGAACTGCCTAACAGGCTGTTAGCTAATGCATATGTCTGCATCTAAGGTAGTTCTCCAGAGACCCTTCAAATCAGCAGAGAGAAATCATCTGTTCACTAATGAGAGATGTTAGATGAGATGAACCCTGCTTCTTTAGGCTCTGACATTGGCCATGAGTGGATTCACTGTAGTGTCAAGTATGCATCTACATAAAATTACTGAAATACAGGTAATTTTAACCATGTGGTCTGCCAACTTGTAGTCATGCCATTTTTTGAGAATAAACAAAGCTACTAGGAAAATAGAGACATTGGTCTCTCCATAGTCTTGACAGGAAACAGGATCAACCTGCTAGGAATTAAAGAACTGAGTTCAGAGAAGATCACAGAATCATGAAGTAGTTTTGTTTGGAAGATACCTTCAAAGGTCTCAACTCCAACCCTCCTGCAATGAGCAGGAGCATCTTCAACTACAACGGGTTTCCCAGAGCCCTGTCCAACCTTACCTTGGATGTTTCCAGGGATAGGGCATCTTCCACCTCTCTGGAAAGCTTGCTCCAGTGTTTTACCATCCTCACTGTAAAAAATTTCTTCCCTGTATCTGGTCTAAGTCTATTTAGTTTAAAAACATTGCCCCTTGTCCTATTTCATCAGGCTCTGCTAAAACATATGTCCCTATCTTTCTTTTACACTCCCTTTAAGTATTGAAAACCTGCAATAAGATCTCCCTGGAGCCTCATCTTCTCCAGGTTGAACAAGCCCAACTCTCTCAGCCTTTCCTCATCAGAAGTGTTCATCCTTCTGATCATTTTTGTGGTCCTCCTCTGAACCTTCTCCAAGAGGTCCATGTCTTTCCTGTGCTGAGGACACAGTATTCCAGGTGGGGTCCCGTGAGAGTAGAGGGCCAGAGTCCCCTCCCTTGACCTGCTCCCCAGGCTGCTTTTGATGCAACCCAGGTACAGCTGGCTTTCTGGGCAGTGAGCACACATTGCTGGGTCATGTCCAGCCTCTGATCCACCAGCACCCTCTAGTCCTCAGCAGGGCTGCTTTTGATCTGTTCATCCCCCGGCCTGTATTGATACCAGGGGCTGCCCTGACCCAGGTGCAGCACCTTGCATTTTGTCTTGTTAAACCTCATGAAATTCCCATAGACCTACTTCTTAAGCTTGTCCAGGTCGCTCTGGATGGCATCCTGTCCTTCAAGTGTGCCAACTGCACCACTTGGTTTGGTGACATCTGCAAAATTGCTGAGAGTGCAGTCGATCCCCCTGTCCACGTAACTGATGAAGATATGTAACAGTACAGGTCCCAGCACAGGCCTCTGAGGGACAACACTTGTCACTGATGTCCATTTGAACATTGAGCTATTGATCACTACTCTCTGGATACAACTGGCCAACCAATTTGTCATCCATCAATCAGTCCACCCATCAAATCCATCTCTCTCCAATTTAGAGAAAGATGCTGGGGGACCATGTCAAAGGCCTTGCAGAAGTTCAGATAGGTAACATCTGTAGCTCTTCCCCTGTCCACTGATGTAGTCACTTCATCACAGAAGGACACTAGGTCATCTGGGTCAATCTGTTCCATTATCTTCCCAGGCACAGAGTGAGTTTTAGATGTTAGTAGTTTGTAGGGTCCTCCTTTCTGCACTTCTTAAAAATGAGTGCAGCGTTTCCCTATTTTCAGTCACCTGGCACTTCACCTGACTGCCATGTCTTTTCAAGTATCATGCAGAGTGGTCTGGAAACTACCTCAGCCAATTCCCTCAGGACTGGAAAGCATCCCATCAGGTCCCATAGATGGTCACAAACCTCGTCTTCTCTTACAGTGGGAGGGACTTTGCTCCCCCAGTCTCCCTGCCATGCAGTCCATCCACTGCAGAGGTGTAGGAAAAGGGGTTTTCAGTAAAGACTGAGGCAATAAAAGTTGTTGAGTACTTCAGCCTTCTCCTCATCCATTGTTAGCAGTTTGCCAGCCTTGCTTATTAGAGTGGGACAGGGGGGCACACATGAAGTGTGCGCTTTCTTGACCTTCATGGAGATTTGGCATCAAATCAGGGCATAACTATTTCTAGGGCAAACTATTCATGAACACAAAGTTCCCAGGTGTAGGAGACAGCTATTATGTTATACGATGATAGTATAATGAAATTGAGAAACCAAGGAAATACATTCTTTCTCAAGAGTTTTATTAAGTGTTTGAGCTCTTTTATGGAGGACTCTTTCCCAATTTTCTTTTTTTTTTTCCCACATGAAATCTCTCAAATCTTCCACTAGGGTGTTACTTTATTCTGCACCAGAGGAGGGAGATACATATCCGCAAACCTTCTGAGAAACACATTTACAGGAAATAAAAACCAAAGCAAATCTTTCTGCTCCATTCTCTGTGTGAAGAGACAATTCACTCTGACATCTGCTAAACAGCTCAGTTCAGGACTAACTAGTGCTAAGTACTAAAAATGTAGTGGGCTACATAGTGATCATCCCATGGTCTTCAGGTACTGCAATGCATGAGTATTGTCTGATGGAATCATAGTCTACTGAGCGTCATACACAAGTGACAGTCACTGCTGTTCTAAGAAGTCCATCTTTCTAATTGCTTCGCTGGCAGATGGATTATGCACAGTGTCTCATTTTCTCACTGCAGACTGCCTTTGTTTTTTCTCACTTTCTAATCAGATAATTCAGTATGGTTTGCAGACACATCACACTCTAGAGACATATACAAAACTAAAAAGTTCTCATGGGGTGTTTTTTCTGCAGCATCAGAGTGGCTCCATACCAGTGATTTAACCCTTCAGAACCTAAAACATCTCAATAAAAGAGGAAACAGAATTCACGCAGGTAAGGATTGAAATTTTAGTTTTGAGATAATGGAGCAATTTCCATTTTCTCTCCATCCTTATTGCCATGTGAAAGAAAAAAAGTTGACAATCAGATCCTTCATTTAGATTCAAGATTCAAGCTGTCTCCTGAAATATTTTTTCAGTAAGAGCATCTGTAAAGTTTTTGCAAAATTATTTGCTTCATTCCCCATGGAAAAGATAGTATCATCTGACATTTTGATTAATTCCAACTGTGTGGAGAACTCAAAGGCTTTTAAAAGAATCCATGTACTAAACACTTAGTGGATTACTTAGGTGGCATGCATAGTTCAGCCTTGTAGTGCCTGAAATGATTTCTGTACATCTGGTGGCTCTGATTTATTTAAACTGCTTTCAGGTACTTGTCCATGGGTAATAGAGATCTCCTATCGATTTGTGATTTGTTCCTTCAGAATATCTGATTCCTTGAAGAGCTTCTGTCTGTCCTCCTTTTCCTTATAACAACAGAAGGTTTTTCTGAATGTGCAGCTGTTCTTTGTCTCACTCTTCACAGCGAGACTTCACCTTCTCATGATCCAAGCTGTTGCCCAGGGAGTGGATGACTAAATTTCTTCTGAGCTTTGCTTCTACATGTGGCTGTCCTCTCTGTGCACAGGACTTGCTAAGCCACATCAAGAGGCCTCTACTTCAGTAGCAGAGACCTCAGATTTGGGGGCAAAAGAACCATTAGACAGCCTCTGTGTATTTTTGTACTAGTTCTTCAACCTATATGTTGCCATACTATTTCCCCAGGGTACAAGATTCTTGCTATAATGCAGAGATACCTCTTTCTACAGTTGAAGTCATCAGCGAGATTCAGTATTTGCTGAAGAAATACCAGGATATGCTGACATTGCAAAGAGAGCACAGTGCTTGTGCTTTCATTCAGCATCACTGTAACCAATTTCCCTATCCTGTCAGTTAATATTTGCAAGTGCCGCTGGAACCTGGAGGCCACTGGGCTGTAGATGACAAATTTGTTTTGATCCAAGGAATGGAGGGTTCTTTTGAAATCAAAGTCATTGGTGTTGAAATCTAAATTAACATGACCCAATTGCCAAAGCTTCCTTGATGCAGAAGGTGGTTAATTAAGCAGCAATCTCTTCTCTTGAGCAGTGGCTGCTTTGAGAGAATGAATAACAACATGAGCTGGAGCCTACATAATACCATTAGGTTTATTACTCTGCTTTTACAGCTTGCAGTAAAGAGCACTGTAGCAATTAATGAATGAAGTGGATACAATGCTGCAGCCAAGGTCAGGTTGAGGCATAAAATACAGAGCCAGCTCTGACAGAGTCACATGCTGGCAGGAGAATGCACCATAGTTTGTCAGGAAAGGAAAATGGGATCAGCTCATCCTTTCAGTGCAGAGAAATCTCTCCCTCACATGTATCTGACAGCATCCTACCAAAACTCTCCAGGAATGATACATGGGAGCAGAGTGGAAGTTAATGAAGGCCTCAGAGCCCAAGAGGACAGAGATGATTCAACCAATTAGCCAGAAACTGGAGATTGCAGATTTCTGGCTGTGGCCGGTTATATGTGCTGTTATTAATTGAAAAAAAAAAAAATAAATTAAAAAAAGGTGGCTCAAGTTCCAAATTTCACACTCTTGCACCAGTATGAATCCCAAACAGTCACCGCTGACAGTTCACTGTTGTGCAGCACAGAGATGTAGATTTTTTTCCTCTTCTCAAGCATGAGAACTGGTGCCTGACTGAAAACAAAGCCAACTAAGCCTGGAAGGCAGTAACAATATATATTCCTCTCTTTTCATTCCTTATACACCCAATTGAAAAGCAAACAGCTACACATGTCAATCACATTACAATTCTTTACATTTTCTTGTATTCTATTTCCCAGTCAATCAGCTCTCATCTGTTTTGCCTTTACCCTCTAAACTCTTCAGGGCATGAGAAATATCACTTTTCAGCTTGTAGAGCATGGGAAAAAATAGGTCTTTGATTATTACTGTAATATAAATGCATATTTGTGATCACAATGATTGCAATTGCATAAAATGGAAATCATAAAGATTGTTTCTCAAAGATCCTGTTAAAGGCCATGAGATGATTGCTAGCTAATGATAGAAACACATTTCTTTCAGGGCAAGCTAGGCTATCATGAAGGCTTAATATCTTCCACTGGAGCAGCATGTTTGGAAACCATTGCCAGATGGAGCATAGATCTGTGTGTTTATGTTCTAATGCAAAAAGCCTTGTGAGTTCTGGGTCCTCCAAGATGAGGCAAGAGAGTTGGTATGATCTAGTTTGCAAGAGGACCAATGATGCATTTGAATAGCATGTTTCTTCAGGCATAATTTTTTCCATTAGGATGGGCTGCACTTTGCCAACCAGAGAACAGGGCAAGCAGCAGTCACTGAGCAGTACAGACTGTTTGTGCAAGGGGACCTTACACTGAGCAGAGTGGGGGGAATTGAAAACCATGCTAGCATAACTGTAAAAGAAGCATTATATTTTAATAGAACTGATGATATGAGTAAATGCTTACCCCCTTTCAACCACATGTTCCATGTGGGATAAAGCATTTTCAGCATGTTCTAATGGCAGGGGAGGAGGCAGGAGAGAGGGGGGCAGAGGGGTTGTTAGGTAGGTATAGAGCTTCCTTCTACCCTTTGAAAAACACCCATTTGTCTTCTGGCTTGTTTATGTGTGCTTGAAATGCGCTCTGTTCTTCCTCCTTGTATCACCCCCAATAGGGTGATGTTGCACATTTGTTGCGAGTCATTCTCTCAGCCATTCTCTCCCTCCGTGGCACTGCTTCAGAGCAGTGCTGTGCTTGAATTCAGTGTGAGGGGATCACCTGTGGTTTCTGGGTTGTGAAATGAGAGAGAACGCTTACAGAGCTCTCTGTTGATATTGTTTTCTTGGTTTCCCTTTGATGATGATATGTGTAGCCACATAAATAAGTGATAAAGTGAAAAATAAGATCTGGGAAGACCACAGCTCTGATAGCCAGATGTGTTCCAAATGGTAAATAAGAGACATGCCAGAAGGGAAGTGAAATGTGTGGAAAGAATAAAAAAAAGGGCATATATGTGTTTCTGTCCCAACCCCTGCAACTTTGTAGGTTTGTTTTTGTAATACTTTCTCCTCCATGGCTTTTAGTGATGACATTTGCTGAAGAAGGGTTGAGGATCTAACATATTCTAATGTTATCACTGTCATTTGTACTACAACACGAGGACCTTGGGGTCCCAGGTACTGTACAAAAATGTAGTCACTAGTAAAAATAGCCCAAAGACCTTGCAGTCTCTATAAGGAATATGCATAGGAAGTGTCAATGAAAGCTCAGAGGCAGTGCTGACAATGAAGCTTATCTATCTGCTTCTCTGGGTCAGAGTCTAATGTAATCTCTATATTACACTGCTTCTGCCAAATCTTTCTGATGACCTCTCAGCCCAGTTGATCTTGGCCACCAGCTTGTTGAGTTGTAGGAACAGCAGATACCCAGAGCTTCAGGGCATCTGTAGGAATAGATGAAGGAATAGACTTCCATCTTTATTCTTGCTGTACATGAACATGCTCACAATCTGTGCAAGAATAATTTACAGGGTAATTTAACCTTGGTATGCAAAGCAAGTTCCCTAGTTTGTAGAGGAAATATGGGTCAATCTGAACGTCCTACTCCCAAGTCAGACACATCACCTCCACTTGCCTTCTTGCTGTGTAATGAGGTATATTCCTGATATTTCCTGAGGAGCAGTGGGACAGATGACCTTCACAAGTCTCCAGCCTGGTGGCACAGACAAATTCTGACACAGATCTTTGACTTTCTGCTGCCTTCAACTTTCTGCTGCCTTCAATTTGCCATACTCCATGACTACAGTGTACTGCCATGCCACTTTACTCCCATAGCAGCAGATAGGCTGTCTCCTTTCTAAATGGATATGTATTTCCCAACCCTGTCTTCTGGTAGCCAAATCATCCTGTGTCCACAAGTGCTAGGGGACATCTTGCATTATGGAAAGCCTATGAGAGGTGGGCAGCTCTGCGACCACAGGAAAATTCATTACAAAAAAACCCCCAAACAATCCCAAAGCTTACAAATGATCAGCCACTAGCTCCTCTAGTTCCTGCGGAGCAGAATGCCCCACAAGATGCACATACACACGTGGTGTGTGCAGTGGGTAGAGATTACAAGCAATGTGAAGAATGGCCTGGTTGTGCTTTCTGCCCTCACAACTGCTGAGCTTCATACGTGTGCATGAGCACCCTGCCTCTGCTCCCCCCTTCACTTCCTTTTTTTCATTTTTTATCTCCTCAAGCTGGGGCTGACACATCACTCCTGTGTGTGTCACATGTATGTTCTGTATATGTCACAAGTACAATATCTAGCCCATCATAGTGCCAGCCTAAGTGCTTTCCAGACGATACCTTAGCAGACAAGAAACATGGAGAGGCCAGGTAGGATGAGCCAGGCGAGGCTTCAGCTGGGGAAGGAGAGACATTTGAGTGCAAGCCATCGTCACAATGATGATGAGTCACACAGGTATGCACAGTAACTATAGTGGTGGCTCTTCCAACACCCGCAGCATCCTTTGCACTGTCTCTTGGTTTCCTGTTCCCAGCACAAAACCAGTTTGCCTTTAGCAAGTAAAATCTTTTGTTTCTCTGTATTTCCCCCTGTCTGGGATCCTTTAGGATTTTGCTGTCTCTTTGCAATCCATATGTGTATATGAATTGCTGAACTTGGAGAGATTACAGTGTGAACGCAATCCTAACTGATCTGAGACTGCTACTCAGCTGCTAGTGCTCATGCTGTTCAACAAGAGGCAGCACTGGATTTATCAGTCTCTCAGATTTCACTGATTTTTGCTTCTGATATTTTTTCCTGTGCTCTTCGATAGTCAAAAGTGCTAAACATTAATTAGTTGACCCATATTGCAGTCCAGCATTCATGTGAGGGAAGAAGACACTCCCACAGCAAGTTGGACAGATGTGTAACTTCCTCACACAACTAATGGTACATCAGCTGAATTCTTCCCCTCAGAAAACAAATATAAGAACTTGTCATTTGCAAGAACAAGGAATTAATCTTTATTGACCAAGCATTCATTATGGCAACTATCGAGAACAAGCGAGTTTAATTTTTGGAAAGAGTTCTGTTTAGTGGGGAAGGTGAATGTCATATTTTGCACTTGGGCAAGAAGGGTTAGTCAGGTCCTTGGTTTTCCTGGGCTGTAGCTGGGACACAAGGTGAGTGCAACAAGCACTCTTGATGATTTGAACAGCTATAGCTGAGCCACAGGGAATCCACCCCCTGATCTGCAGTCAAAAGAGGATGCTCATCAGTGTTCTCTCTGGGCTTAGGGATAATAGTCTTATGAAGGTATCTTAAACTCAGGGCCAGAGTAAATTACAGCAAATTTGGAGGTGTAGCGAAGTCTTACTTTTAAATACAGATAGTCTGACTTTAACGTTTTTCTGATACTTCTATTTCAGTGGCTGGTAAGCTGACCCAGACAAGTCAGCACACAGGCACGTCAAACATCACTAATCTAAAGATACCTTAGATGCAATGAGCATACCATGCTTGACATGCAATCCACTGGTTTTTTTATTTTATTTGATTTTTACATAGATATGTAATGATGGGGAGAAAAGACCAAAGCTTGTGTCTCTGTTTATGCAGTTGTTTGCATGTCCGTACATGCCATATCCCTCAGTAGTTCCAATGTAGGAGATGCTTTTGCTTTAAATCTTTTTTAAATAGTGATTTCTATGCACTGTGTGCTGCACACAATGTTTAACTGTGTGCAGAGGTTCATTCTGTCACAGAGAGAAACATGGAAGGACACATCTACATCTACACAGACACTAACACTTGTGTCATGGTTGGTGGCCCAGGATTTCCAGTTTCTGCCAGCTTCCCTCAATAGCAGCCCAAACAAAATGTTATTCTGTAAATTGATTGCACAGCAGATAGCTTTTCTTGTTGCAAATCTCCATAGTTCAGCAAATGGAAAGAGGGGGAAGGGAAAATCAAACTCCATGCCCTGGGAGCCAGGCTAGCTTAGTGATTTACAAATGACCTCAGTGATTACAGTCATTCTGGGCACTTAATATTGCTCAAGTCTCTCTGCTGTCTCCCTCTCTCTTGCATTCTCTCTCAACATAATGAAGCTGAGGAAATCCAGGAGACTGAATTCAGTGCTACAGATTAGTGACAGGAAGGAAACTGGATATGCATGAATTAAACAAAACCATTTGTCTTTTCTGACCTGCAGATGTTTTTCTCACAGAAATGCAACTTTTTTTTTTTTTTTTTTTTTTTTTTTTTTTTGCAGGTGACACCCACACATCTCCTTCACCTACTGGTGATGATAAAAAAGGAGATAAACAACTGGAGCTCATGCAGTTAGGCTTAATCTTTGTATGTCATCATCGCCAAGCAAAGCCACAGCAGTAGGAAAACAGAGCTGGTTTCTGCTGCTCGTTTCTAACTGACATTTTTTCACCAGGCTGCTCATGTAACCTGTGGACTCTTTGAACTTCCCTTTGTACCTGCTGTCTTTCACAGTGCGTGGGTACTGCCATGCAGTGCTGAGCTGCAGTGCGTATTTTCAGCCTATACCCCAGCCCTCATTTTGCCTGTCAGTAATTTGAAGTCAGATTTCAAAACTACAACATAAACACCTTAATAAAAATTAAAAATAAAAAGAGAGTAGCAACAAAGGAACACTGATTTTAAAACCCTTTTACTGCAGGTTAAATGTAGGATTTGTAAGTAAGTATTCCTATAATACAGAAAGGAGAAAGAGGCAGAAATAAGGGTATTTTTAAATCTTTTTTGTATATATATGATTATTTTTTACTTAAATCTCATTAAATAACCACGGAACCTTCACCCTTCCAATAGCTGCTTTTATTGGAGGAAATTCATCAGAGCTGCAGTTCAAACTAATGCATTTCTCTAGTTGCCAGAGAAAAGGTCTGGAGGTGCTTAACTCCACTCTTCCTGCAGTCAGCCATTCCTCCATCCTGCCTTTCCAGCCGGTTTGCTTGTTCATTGCCCTTTGAATGTAATTTGTGCTTTCATCTCAAGGGTTTCTTGGGAGTCACAGTGCATCTGCATCCACACACAGGACCTAATCCAGAGCAGCCTAAGCAGTAAAAAGTACTTGAGGCACGAAGGGCTAGGATGTTTTTAATAGTTGTTTCTGGTAGTTGGCGAGGGAGAGGCAGAAGTCTGGGTTGTGTAGTGAATCCTGCAGCTGGTTTGTTCATTTCCATTCCCTGAGGGACTGTTCCAGAGCTTCACTGAAGTGGTTTCAGAACGGATTCTCCTTTAACCCCTGTTGCTTCTCCCATCCTTACTGGTGGATTGCGCCTTCACAGAGCTGGACTTACCAGTAGTGTCAACTGTGTATGTCTGCAGCAGGGAGAGAGTTTATTCCCCTGCTGTCCAATTCTGTATCTTCACAGCCTTATACTTTTTTGTTGTTTTTAAGATAAAACATTGCCATTACTTCAACATTCTGCTGAGAGAAAGAGCTACAAGGGATAATGCTCCCAAAGGTGACATTCTGCTCTGGACTTCAGCCTCTGTCCCTGCACATCAGGAGCTGATGAGCTATGCAAACCGAGAAACAATTTCCTTTCTGCAGCCAGTTTTGATTTGTCTGGGGGAGGTTGAGAAGCCCAGGAAGAAATGGAAGCAACCTACTTCATCATTTTCATGAGAAAAGAATATGAATCAGCTCTCATCTTGACCACTGGTGTTTGAAGATTAAAGTAGCCCAAGGGCTGTCACAGGCAGCGAGCATAGCCGGAGAATTAGTTGGCTCTGACTCACGACAGAGTGATCTAATTTAATGGGGCACTGACAAGGCTATCAGGCATTAATTTAGCTGTATCTAAGACAGCCTGATCGCTGGTTGTGCCCTGCTGCAGCCCTCCACGTGAGGGGCTTGGTCTGTCCCTGGGGATCTGTGGCTGCAGCGCGGCCGGCTGAGCGGCCGGAGCCCTCTGCGCCCGGAGCGGGGCAGGCACCGCTCGGCGGGGCCTCGGGTTAGAAGGGGAAATGCAACTGTAATTAAAGAGCCGCTCCGGTCACACAAGGGGGCAGAAGGGAGGCTGGATAGGAAAGCTTCCCTCTGGCATTTCCTGCCTTTGATTTCTTAATTTTGCAACCTGATCTCTTGTCTTTTAAGGGTTTTTAGTATGTAATTTCTTAAGCTTCTTTATTATGGAGAAAAAGGATATTGTAAAAAGGCCATTTGATCCTCCTACCAGATTGAAACCACTACTCTCATTTCCACAGAACTGTACTGTTACTAATTGCTTTTTTGCATCTTTGATTTTGCTGGTTAGGTAGTAATCTTTCCTGTCTGAAAAACTAGAGTTGTTCCAACCCATGAGAACATTTCAACCTAATCCAGAATAATTCACTTGAAGGAATAAAAAGGCAGTGAGGGAAAGGAATGGTGTGGCCACATAATGGCCAGGAAAACTGTGGCATTTGAAAATTCCTCATAATTTCAATGGTCAGATGAATAGTCAGCTCCCCAAAAGTGAAGAGCAAGTTTATGGGACCTGAAAGTAAAGTTACATTTAACTTTTCATTTTAAAAGGGGGAGGGGGCAAAGGGGATGTGACGAAAGGAGGTAAGAACCAGTGCCTTGGTCCTGGAGATCCAGTGGCGGGGAGGGGGGCGGAAAGCGGCAAACAAAAAAAACCCACCATGAATTTGAGACCATTCAACTTTTTGTTTCTTTGCAAATGAGTTTATACGAAATTGGCAGCCTCCTAATACTTTGTCAGCCAAATTGGCCACATCAGACTATCTGCATGCCCTTGAGGCTGGAATAGTAACATACTGTAATGTGATGCTCTAACAAAAGCACCTAATTGTGAAGAACAATCCATTTGCATCAAGATAAGCAGCTAGTTTCCCTCTCACAGCCACTTAAAGACACTGACTTGGGCTACAAATTACTGCCTAGTGCTGTTTTCAGCTCCTTCCGATTTACCGGACCTTAACAAAGCTGATGCTGTACTCATCACCCTAACCTGTTTTATGGTTAGTATGAGTGACTAACAAAATTATATCTTGGTCTGTGATTCATCTTGAATAACTCATTTTCCAGTCACACAGCAAAAGCCTTGCTGAAAATGGAAAGATTTGATCTTTAGTGCTGAAGCCTTTGCCTGTGTGCTTCTAAAACTCAAGCTTTTTGTATCATGTTTTTATTAGTCAAACACACCATCAGCAGCCGAAGTTGCTTCTGCTGTCAGGACATGTCTGCAGGCGTAATGAACTTGGCAATAGCCAAAAGCCTGCTGTGCACAGGAAATTAAATGTACAGAAATTAAATGCACTGTTGGAAGCACGTGGTGTGTGGAATTACCATGTGGGTGTTTGGCCCAACTGAAAATCTGAAGATGATGGGAAAAATCAAAGGGATGAAAGACCCCAATCCTTCAAACAAAAAACAAGCACCTATCCAATCAACACATGGCTTCAATCTCCTGTGGCAACTCCTTGCCCCAAATTGAGAAGGAATGTGGCATACAAGACAGCCTTTATGAAGCAAATAGCTAGTCAGGCACGAGCACAGAGCTGCAGTGCGTATTTGGTGGTAGAGATTAGCAAACAAGATGGGTTCCTGGACTGCTGAGTCTGGCATTGAAGCAAAAGGAAAAAGATGAGCACAAAAAAGCAAAGAAGGAAGATATGATATTGTTTGGCAGAGATGCAGGGTTCACATTGGTAGCTGCAGAAGAAATAAGAGGCATTTTGGAAAAAAAAAGAAGTGTTATGGGAGGTGGATATTGGAATTTGGGATATTCAAACTAGAATGAATGTCCAAAACTTTTGGCTTTAGTAAACCTAACAACCCCGATGGAGAAGGGTCAAGACACTGCAAAGATAACATAGGCTACCTCCTTATCATTTGTCTTCTAGGGGCTTGGTTCCTGGAAACACAGAAGAGCCAAGCTGTGGTTTCATGCTGTGCTGGAGACATGCAGAACAGGAATCAGCATGCAGGGGGCTGGAGCTGCACAACCCTTGGTTGACCCCTTGCAACATATGTTGATTGCTGTTCAGATATGATGACTGCGGATCAGATGTTCACTTGACACGAGATCCAAAAGTGGGGGAAAGGCTGATGAAAAATTAAATCACTCTTCAGCAGGATTATATTTGCATTTGAATTAAAACCTGTGTGTAAGACAGAAAACCCTACTGATCTGCTGCCCTCCATGAGGGCCATTTTCCAAGTTCAGAGCAGCAACAGAGGGAGATTTCTCTTTACATCATCCTATAAACAGCATATAGACCCCAAAGGCAGGGCCAGGGAGGGCCAGGACTGTCCTGGCATGTTATGCACTGCCTAAAAACAGATGGAATAAATTAGAATTGCTGTTTCTCAAATATGCTAATCCACATGTGAGAAGCCAGACTCCAGGACTAACTGGCTTGCTTCTCTGCAAATGCTTTATTTTAGTCCCTTACAGTGGTGAATAAAAAGTATTTACTGGTATCCCATCTCCAACAGTCTGTAATTCATGTCCCTACAGAGCTTTAATAGAACAGCAATGATCATGTTAACAGAGTGCTGGGACCTCTCCTGTCCTGCTTGCCCTCATTTTTTGATTTTATGTTTAGGATGTCTCCCTGTATCTCCCTTCCTTTTTGGTCAGTTAAATGAATTAGTACTTGTTCCAGGACTTACTTTCCAGTATCATGTCCTGGGAGCTATCAGTATGTTTTAAATAAGGAAAGTACAAAAGTAGAGGAATGAAAGGAAATTATGCCAGCATTTGCTTTAGAAAGTCATACTTTCCTCTGACTGGCCTCAGGCCTGATACATTTATTCAGGATTTAATTTACTGTGTCTATTTAATAATTTTAAAAGGAGATTGCAAGAAGTATAGTAAAACTCTAAGGAATCTAGATACAATGGAATAGATACATCTATATCTAAAATATATATTTTATATATATATATATACATGGTTTACAAAGAACTATAATCCTGTTTTGTGCTTTTGATGCACATTTGCCATCTCACCTTATATCTGCAATGGAAGATGTGACTTTTCACAGCACATTATAATCCGAGCACTTGTTAATGTTGTGTCCCCACAATGGCAACACCAGAGCCCAGCAAGACAGTGCCATAGCCTGAGGGAGGATGAGCTCAGCCCGCTGCTCTCTGCTGGGAGTGGCTGGGTGCCCCAGCACAGGATCGTCCATATCCCCCCTCCAAGTGAGCAGGGAGGTGACAAGGCCTCAGCGTCCCCCCAGTCAGTGCCAGCGGGGAGGGCCAGGCTGGGACTGTGCAGGGACTGCCATGTGTCCTGCCTGGGTCCTTCCCCTCTGCCCCCCGCACCCGGGCCATGTTGCCTCAGCTGCAGTACAAAGGCACAGTGAGGGGCTCTTCAGGAAAAGATACAAATTGTATATGGGAAAATGTCAGCCTTGGGCTGTTTGTGCTTGTGGTGAGGGGAAAGGAGAAGAAATAAATAAGTCTTCATTTTGAATTTCTTCAGCCCAGTCATAAGTTCTTGGGTTTGCTGAACTGAGCCTGAGCAAGGCTCTCAAGGCCTGCTGGGTCCATGGCTGCGCTCCCGTGCCAAACGCTCAGCGCTGCCGCTTGGGCCTCCTGGGCCTCGCTTGTCATTGCCACTGGGGGCCTGTCCCCAGAGCTGCGGCCCCAGCTCTCCCTGCCTGGGGGGACAGCAAGCACCTTGCCGCTGCTCAGAGATGGCACAGCACCCTCCAGGAATGTGGTTCATGGTGATATGACCCAGAATGAAAGGTTTGGGGCACAGTCAGCAAACTCAAATACAATTTTCAATTTGGAAGAGCTGAAGTTTTTTCTTGGATGAAGACATCAAAGCAGATTGTTGCCATATTTCCCCATGTCTACTTTTATCCTGTCTCTGCAAAGAGAAAAAGAATCTTCTTATCCCAATTTGGAGGAAAGTAAATGTTGCAAAAGCCCAATTTTATTTCAAGTGGGGAATATGGATTTTTTTTCTTTCAATTGTTTATTCAGTAATCTCTATAAAACAAACCTTGTCTCCTCAGTATGAAAAGGGATTTTATGCCAAAACAACACGAATTACAATTTAGGATGTCCTGTTATCATAAACATGCTAAATTGAAAGAATGGATCAGATTTCACTGAAGACTTTGTCTTACTCCAGCATGGAGAGGTCCTGAAGAACCTCTTTAGATCGAAATGTAACCTCCAGATAAAACAAAGTTCCTCAGAGCACCCACAGCAGACCCTGCAGGTGGCTGAGCACTTGCAGGTTCATTCACAATACTGAGTGAAGAATCTTCTAACACCCCCAAAATTGGGTGCTTATGGGAAAAAAAAAATTGAGTGATCTTTAACTGCTGATAAATGGACCCCGATTTTTGAAAGAGCTCTGGTACAACCTAGCTGCCAGAATATGTGAATGAATTTTCAGGAGGACTCAGCAGAACACCTTTCAGATAGAAAAAAAATTCAAAAATGAAAGTAAAAATCTCAGAATCTGACCTCTGTATCTTCTAATACTTCACATATGACTTTGTGTTCCTTTGCTGTAGATGATAAAAAAAAAAAAAGAAATGGGGTTCTTCATGACAAAGGCACGTTTTCCACCTCTCATGCTTGTCTTGATTTGATATTCAGGTTGACTGCTTTCTCACTCTCTGAAGTTGCTTGGTCATGACTGCAGATGGCCTTATGAACATTTACAAAGTGTCCAACTCGCATGTCAAAAGTTTACTAGTTTTCTATCAGCTTGATTTGTCCTGGTGCATCATTCATGCCATGGTTAATAGCTCAGATGCCTTCTGACTGAACTTTCCCTCTTTCTTTTAAGCACATGTTCTGAACTTCAAACTGTGTGCTGGTCTTGTAGAGAGGAAAGATTATTTATTACGTTTTGCTGCATTTAACAGCAACAAGGGTTTCTGAGGATTAGACACACAGGAAAGGAAATTAAGGGTTAAATCTAAGGCAGCAGTTATTGGAAAAGATCAGAACTTTCACTTCTCCCAACAGCTGAGCAAAACCGTAAGTGTTAGGAAGAGACCAGCCCTGAGATCTGATGCCATCTTTTTGTCTTACCCACTGACAACCCTCAACACAAGCTAGGCCTCATTTTCAGCCATCATGGAGAGCAATTATTTTTTTACATCCCCCCACCCCACTTTTTATGTTTGTTTGTTGGTTTGTTTTTTTCTTTTTGTATATTATATCAAAGTTTAGCCAATACTTGCTATGGTGTAGGTATCCATGATCAATAGCAACAGACATGATGAGAAAATGAGAGGCTGTCCTTCCGTGTCCCAGAGCAAGTGGCTGCCTAGAAGCACGCCAGGCCACTGTGGGTCAGCTGGTGGGTCTCATGGCTGCCAGGACCGATATGCAGTGTAGTCTCGTGTTGGGGCATAGGATGGGTAACCCTTGTTCTTCTGGTATGGTGGGTGCCGGGGGGTCATGTTCATGTAGTCGCTCTGATGGTACATATTCTTTTTGGATTTTTGCTGTGGGAGAAGGGTGAAGAGAATTGTGAAAACTCTCATCCTAACTGCTGACAGTTGTGGCCCTAGGTCCTCATTCAGGGAAGTAGGCATATTTATAAAACAGCTTCAGGTTTAAATACATTTACAAAAGAATTAGAACACATGTTCTCATGAAATAATCTATGGAATTTGCCCAGCCTGAATGTAAGTCTCCATCTTATCTGCTAAGAGCTTTACAGTGTTAGTTCTCCAGGTAAAGGAATGCTACAAACCAAGGATATAAACTGATGCCTTTCACCATCACTTCTCATCTGTGGAATGATTCAGCAGAAACAATACAGTCTGACCTGTGAAGGCCGTCCTCATTTATTAGGAGAAAAAAGAATTAACATAACTCAGAATAAGACCGGGAAAAATCAGCCCAGACTATGTATACCATGGTTTGCCTACGATTTACAGCAATATCACACAATGCATATGTTGTTCTGAACCTTTCTTCAAGGGGCTAAAGAATCAGAGCTGAATTCCTGCTTATAATGTCCCTGTGAGACAATGGAAGCATCAGCTCTTTCAGAAATAAGAGCAACAGGAGACAGGTGAAATAATTTGCTTAAAATCATAGTGGAAATTTGTGGCTACAGCAGCATTTCAGCCTCTGACTGCTGCAGGCTGTGCACAAGGTTGGTGTTTTTTACATAGCTTAAGGCTTTATTGATCAGGAGTAGGTAGGTAAAGTGCTTCCATGCTTTTTCCTTAATACTGTTCATACCTTCTTTTGCAGTCTCCTTGTTACTGAAAATTCCTTCCTATGTGCAGAAATAGTTGAATAGGCTGCAGTATATGTGTGATGCTGTGGAACTGGAGGTTTGCATTAGAAAATCTGATGGCTGAGTTATATTGTATTTGCAGAGTAAGGCAATTACTATGAAATACTGTAAGCTTTTAATATTAGTATTATGTATATGCAAAATGCTGAATGTAAGTTACATACTGCTTAAGCCATGCAATGCAGTCAGTGCATGTAAAGCATTAGATAGAAAAGGTTTATCTGTTTATGTTCATCTCCGTAATATAGGATTTTTAATTCACCTAAGAGGTGAATTTTGCTAGCATGAGTGAATGTTGGACTGCTACAGGATCAAAGACTGCTACTCTTGGAGAAAGCAGTTTTCCTTCAGAGAAGGCAGAACTGTATGAAAATAGATGAATCTTTAGCTACTTTCAGAAGCTCAAGTGATCAGATTGCCATGTCTGTTGAGTATCACATTTAGTACCCTTTTTTTACGATTCGCAATGTCTTCTAGCCAGCTGTGTTTACATTCAGCGTCACTCTAAATACATCCACAATCAGAGTACATATTAGCCAAAGAATACGACCAGCGGTAATAACAGAAAGTGAAAACTGATGCAGCAAACAACACACATGGCAGTGCAGCCTTATCATTCTTGTTGGGGGCAGACATGTTAGTAGCAAAGTGTGTCGCCATTAGGTACCAAATGAATACAGCACAGGGGAAATGGTTCAGATGGTAAATGGTGGATTTGAAACTATACTGTCTCATCAGGCACAGCCACAGTAGCAGAGCATTGTAACACCAGCAGCTGTTAGCTGTAATCCTCTCAGCTCTCCTCGGAATCAGCCTCTACAACAGGGCACAAAGAGGGACCACTTAACCTGCCTTTGCATTTTGCTACAGCAATGCCCCCTTGGATTGTTTTCCATTAGAAATAGCCATAGATTAGGAAATTGCGTTTTTATGAAACACTCAACAGATCTCAGGCTTCAGCGAGCAGTGACAGCGGCTTCCTGTATATAGGCAACATTTAACCTGTGAGGCACTCTGGACCCTTTATACTGGCTACCTCATAGTGCGCTGAAAATAGTGATTTAACAATATAGAGGGAAAAGTCAGAGTGCAAGGAATAGAGTTCTCTATGTTCAAGTCTTTCTCACATGGACTAAGTAGTATAAGTTGGGTCTGGAGATAACAGTCCTAAGGCTTGTCAAGGAAGATGTCCTGCTGCCTCTGCATCATGCCTCACTCTCTCTTTACTCCAGCAGGCAGAATTGGATGTGACTTGGGCCAGCCAACTCTCCAGAAAGATTAGAAAGCAAAAATGAGCCATGAAGCTGTCTCAGCTTTCTTAGTATTAATGTACAGACAATGGACTATTGAGATCCAGGTGCTCCTATTCACTTGCAATCAAACTGCAAGAAATACTGGTTATTCAAGGGAATTTCTGGATAGGCCCAAGACACCAGTGCAGATCGTCTTGGGCCAGCTGAGGGCTGGCTAAAGATTGTTTCATTGTAGGTGAGCTCCTGTCAATATAGTCTCAAAGGGTTTTGCCAGAAATGCAGATTTCCCTGACAGGGACAACTGGCAGAGGGTAGGGACAATGTCCCAGTATTGCTGGTGTGCAGGGCACTGCCAGCACTATGGCATTACTGTTTGCTTTAGGACTTAGTGGCAGAGGCCTGACTGCCCACCTGGAGAGCATCTGGTGTTTCAGCTCTCTTGGGGTACAGCATGGGTGTGTATACACAACTGTAGTGAAGAAACACTGTCATCCTGAACTGAAGGGCTACCAGTGAGTTAAGGGTAAACACGGCAAGTATAGCCTGAGACATGAACTAGGGGTAAAGACCATAAAGAGCAAAGGAAAAGAGAGTTTCTTACCCAGTAGTTAATACAGACTGCAGTTATTAGCATGCTGTAGAAAGCAAGAACTCCAGTCACTGTTGCCATAATCCACAAAGGAATTGCAGACTGAGGCTCTTGTATTTGGATGGGTGTTTCTTTAAGGAAAGAGCAAAGAAAACTTTAGGTACATGACAACAAAAACATCAATCCCTGCCTATTTGCTCCTTGTTCCAGTGTGTCATTTGTATTAATCATCACTTTAAGATGTCTTCTTCAGGACATCAGGAGCAGTAATGTAGTTTTACTAGGCAATCCTACTTTTTTTTTTTTTTTTTCCAAGGAAGCAAACTGCCTCAAGCCATTATGTAGGGATTATGTATAGGGAGGATATTGGCCTACGGAGATTTCCCAGGTTACCTTGAACATGAATGACGGTCCCATTGCTCTTCTCATTGTAGACATACGGGGGTGGATACATGGCCTCGATTTTGCAGAAGTAGATGTCGGTTTGGCTGGCACTCATGTTCCAAAGATTGAAGATGACTTTGTCTTTATCATGAGCCCCCTGGCAGTTGAATTCTTTATTTGAAGTACTGCTAATTTTGGTTGTGTTCCATGAAATAAAGCAAACTTCAATTGCACTGTCTGTTCCTTTGTGCAGTGAAGCTCGGAATTCCTTCCCTGTTCCATTGTATGTGTAGTTGCAAACTAGAGTTGCAGTCTTGTTAGCCACAGTGAGCAAAGGACTCTGTGTCACTAAAATCTTGTTTTCTGGAAGGGAGAGGAGAAGAGTGAGAAGAGCACTTGTTTATAAAATACAGCATGAGACTTCGGAACCACACATCCTCCTGTGCATTCTCCATATCCCCCCTCCCCTGGTGACACTCCCTCCTGGGGAGTAAGTAACCACCAACCTGCAGAAGCAGTTTCTCACAGGAGCTATTGTTGCCGCAACCCACCTCTATACAAATAATTACATAGTCACTAGGGGAGACTGTGTGGTCAAGAGTGTTTTTCTTCAGTCAGAACGCTAACACAGACAGTGGCCCATGTGATTAAGATTTAACATCAGCACTCAGAAGGCTATGCTGTCTGTGTGCATGTGTGTATGTATAAGGCCACCTAAGCCAGAAGCAGTTTCCCAGGGGATGTTATGGAGTGAAACTACTATGAATTGAATGCTTAATTTAAGAGTCAGACAAGAGATTATTTATACATTTGCTTTTTAATTCAAGGAGTCCTGGAGAGTTTGCAGGTGGATTTGCTGAGCCATTTCTAAGGTTTGGGCCTTGGGCAATGAACATCAAAAGCATAAACTGCTATCATTTTAATGTAAAATAAGTAATTTCTGTAGCTAGCAGCTGTAGTGGATTTTTAATCTCTCTAAGGACTCAGGAGCTGACTAATTTGACACTGAATTGGCACTTAGCACTTGAACAGCCAGCAAAAAAAAATATGTCACATGAAGGTATAATTCAATTTGAATTGACCAGACTGATTCATAAACAGGAAATGTTTTCTGACATGTAGACCTCTTGCTACCATCTGCCAAACGATGAAACACTGCAAGGACTATGCAGAAAGAGAACTTCTTCCAAGAAAAGTCATCCTGTACAAATGAGGCCCTACTTTTCAAATGATGACCACTAAGCAAGAGAAAGGGAGTTTAGGCTTTCAAGCTAGGAACTTGCCAAAGCTTTTGTGTGTGTGTATGACCACGTAAATCTGCATGCAAACTCAGCTCATATGAGGTCTGGATAGTCTTTTATAGATCCCTGAAAGTTGCCATGGCTGTGAGAATGATAATCGTACCTTTTATCCTCAAAATGTGCTGCAAATGTGTATTCTTTCTACTTAATCTGTGTGGTGAGACTTCAAAAAGACTGATAAGGGAAATGAAGTGGGAAGTAGGCCAGATCCAGAATGCCCAGAAAATTAGCATTTCACCATGTCTAACAATACTTAGGACCAAATTACTACATTTAGTGTGTTCCCGTCTGCACAAGAAAATGTAGTATCCCAGCCTTTTGAGCAGGTTACTCCTTTGGGATGAATGTTGTCCACGGAGTAAACACAAAAATTTATGAGATGGCCAGGACTAGTGGTAAGGTGTGGGCAGTAAAAACAACCCACAGCTAGCAGGTTCTCCAGTTACCAGCAGAACCCATGAAACTGCTGAAGTTGTCAATTTTCTCTTTGAAAGTCTCATTTACCAGCCCTTATTTCTAATTAGAGCAGAAATAAGTGAGGCAAGGAATGCTCAACTGCCTTGTCTTTAGCAAAGAAAGATTGTAGTCCATCCTCCTTGTGTCTCTTCGTCCCGCATTGTTAGCATGGGAGGTGGAGGAGAGCTCCTCACTGCTCTGAAACCCCATGTTTGCAGGGAACCCAAACACTGTGAAACCTTAGATGAAGGATGAGCATTTCCAGCCGAAAGAGACACGGATCTTGGAAACCTGGTACTGAGTGGCAAAGAAAGAACAGACAAGGCAAGTTTTTACGTGAGGTGGTGCCTGTGGTGAATTTTCATTGAAATGAAGACATTTCAGCAAAACATTTCAGTTTCATCTGATCAGCATTTTCCGACAAAAGCTCTCACATAGTCTTATAAGGCATTCTAGTAAGGGGTGAGGTTTGGATTCCACAGCTTTAGACAAGCTATTTGATCATGTTTTTCTTGGCCAGAAAGTTGATGTTTGGCCTAAGTGGCAATTTGCAAGTCTGCAGTAGAATTGTTTTACCTTTGGCACAGCAGAATTCTACACATCTCACTTGAGACAGAGTTATCCTTCTGATTTGTTCTGTAGTAGTTGCCCACCACTAGAACCCTGATTGTCACAGGGACTGAATACACCTTCAGAAGAGACCTTTTCTGTCTCAGAGTTGACAACCGAAATAGGCATCCCAGAAAAAACAGCTGCAGAAGCGTTACACTTCAGAAAAGTGCTCACCTGTTCTCACTGCGAGTCCTTATAGAAAACAAGTGGATATTTATTGCTCAGCCTGATTGGATTTTCACTATGGCGAGAGGAAAGTCAGCGAACACTGAAAATCTCATTACTGAGGGACTACCTTCAGATGTTGTTTAGGCTCATCTGCAGACCCCTATGACACACCCCCACCTTTCGCTGTTGTCAGCTGGTCTGGATTCCTGATGTTTAGTGCCTCACTTCATCCCTTGAGCTCTGCTATTTAACTACAGCTTTGGACTATTTATGTTTCTGCCGTGATGTTGTGCTAATTGGCAACCAGTCTCTTTTGATTCACCCACCTAACAAGATAAGTTCCTTCAGTTTATTTCCACCTCTTGGATTTATAGTCTGACCTGTTTGCCTTGGCTTGCAGGCTGAGTGTGATAATCCAGCCATGTGCTGATGATGCTGGGATGCAGGCTGGCCGAGCAGTGGGGAAAACTCATTGGGGATCATTAGACAAAGAATGCTCCTGCACGATTTAATCTAAGCACCCAAATTCACTTCCACAGAGTGGCTCTACTAGTTCAAATCTAAGTTGATGGAGATATTTTTGGTTTCATTTGTAGGAACTAGTTAGCACCCCATGAATGTGTTGGGTTGCAATGGCAGCAGGGGCAAAGAAAGCTTACCCCACCAGCATGCTAAACAAGCCCTGCTGTCATCTTCTTCCTCTGCACTTGGAGGTTTTTTTGAATTGAAGAAAATCAATCATGCCAAAATGTGTATTAGTTTCTTGGGGAAAACAGAGTAATGCCAAACATCCCTCACTTGACTTGTGACCTGAATAGGATTTGACTACATTCGTAGTAGGGTCTGAACCATTCTGAGCAAACATGGGCTGAGACTGCTTTTGCCTTCACAGAGCCAGTTTTTCTCATAAGGGTCACTTTGTGTTTGTTAAAATGGTGGAACTCTGAAACACTGCCACTTTCAGAGCTAGGTTCAGTTGTATTGTACAGTAATAAATGTCTATACCCTGGCCTTACCCAGCAAGGAAAATGGCAGTTATGAAAAATCATTGGTTAGAGTTTCAAAAAGCCATGAAGTTCAAAAATATAAAATCATTTAA
This sequence comes from Grallaria varia, assembly GCA_013396735.1. NCBI lineage: Eukaryota > Metazoa > Chordata > Aves > Passeriformes > Formicariidae > Grallaria > Grallaria varia. The sequence goes on along the minus strand of VWZG01009763.1, from coordinate 309,026 downwards.
GTCAGTGTGCACAGGCTGAAAGCCTTCTCAGGATCTTAGGATTTATATGCAATGGTACGTAAGATCTCTAAATGTTTGTTAAGCTTTTTGATAACTTATTTGTCATGTTAGACATTTCTTATAATCACATGTAAGGAGTTTTTGCATAATGAAAGAAAATACCATCTGTATATAATATCTATAAAATACTGACTCTCTGATGTAAGCAAAACTTCATTGAAGTTTTTTTTTTCTTTCTTATTTGCCAAGAAAGTGAAATAGAGTTGACAAAGTATGGAAAATAACTATTTTGAGGTGTTTTGTTTTGGTTTTTTTTCCCTGAACTTTCAATGAATCATCATCAGCTATTGGAAAAAAAAAAAATTCTACTGAAAATATTTAGTACTCTCCTTTCTTTTTCATGCCAGTTGACTTCAAGGAGCTATTTTCCAATGCAAGGAATCTGAGATAAGTATTTCTATAAGCACAGGAAAGAAAAAGCCCCCTTAATTCCCCAGGGGGGATAGGGAAAAATCTGAAGAGTTTGTTTAACCCACAAACAGAAAGACAGACAGATATCTTATAAACAACACTATTCCGCTTTTCCTGCTGCTGGTCTGTTGTTCAGTTACATTTACTCTTCTTTCCTAGGTACAAGGGTCTTTCTCTTTTACTTTGGTTTGAGGCCACCCAGCTGTGTGTCTAATGTGCAGCCAAAGGGATCTGCCCCTTCTGGTCATCACAGACTCGTTTTCTGCTAAACTTTCCTACTTTGCTATGGATCCTGCAGGCAGCATAGTACTCCATAAAGCCCAGCTGACACTCTTGGGTTTATCAAATCCAGTGTGAACACAGGAGTTCTTCTTGGCCATTTGTGATTTTTTTGTTTTAAACAAGAATTTGTTGATGTCATCCTAATCTCATCTAACCTTGCCTCATCCATCTTCTGCATTCTGGTAATCTCAGTGGATTAGAGGTTGATTTTAACTCCCAGCGACCATAAGCCAGAAGGTTACGTGGGTAGTAAAAAGATGAGGTCACTTGTGGTATGCTGCAGTGGGAACCTGCTTACATTATATATTTCATAAAATACCAGACACTTGATCTACATGCCTCTGTGACAGGTCACAGAAAGGTAATTATTTAGCCAACAAAAAGAGGAGGGGACAAACTTAGGAAACATTATTGCTTCAGCGAAAGGAAAAAGATTAGACTAATATTCGAAGTCCCTTTCTATGATTCAAACTCAACCTACAGCAATCACTGGGATGGTCTAACAACAGCAAAACAGGACAAATTATGTCATTTTCCCCAAACCAAAATACTCGAGGCCTATAACACACTTTGTGGCTTGAGGAAGTCCTGCAGGGTTTTGACCTGCCTTCATGTTTTCCATGCACTAAGGATCAGTCATCTTAATGAAAATAAAGAGAAGTGGTGGAGAAAATAGACAGGGAAAAGGTGGGAACCCCAAGAAGCAAATGACCTCATGTGCTTCTCTTAAAGCAATTGAACAGTCTTGGTGGGGCTGTTGGAGCAATTCAAGTTCTTCATGCGAAGCAAGTGTATAAATGTCTATAGTGTCATGGCATAACCCTTGTGTCTGATAACCACACACTGTATTTTATCTTGTTGCTGTTCAGAAGAGTTGCTTGAAAGCTGTTCACACCTCATGGAAATGTGTTTTAAACTGTTAACCCATTGCTGATACTTTTCCCCTCCTGGAATTAGTGTCTTCTCTGACAACCCAGAGGGCTGCTGTGGAAATAATTATGATATTGCAAACGCAGAATTATAAACATGGGAAAGGACAAGAATGAAAAAACCTATGATCTCTGAAAGAAATGTAGATCACTGTGTCATGCAAATTACAAAGGAAAAGAAGTAGGAAAAAATAAGGCAGAAATAAGGGGAAAATGGATTCAATTACATCTCTCATACTAAAAAGAGCAACTTTTAAAAGATGTTCTATATGTTAAAAGTTTTGTACTGGAAAACTGAGTTTTATTCCTATCTGTAACTTCCCTGTAAAATACAAAGCACTGATATTTGGAGAAGACCCGATAACAACAGTTCACAGCCAGTGGAGTGAAAAATTGTCTGACACAATACTATCCTAGCAAAAGCCAGCATGCTTTGCTTTGCTTTGCATTTTAATGTACTTGTTGGAAAGATATGTTAGCTCTGAACATACGAATGGTGCATCAACAAGACAGCACCGAGATAAATACCCTCAGCCACAGTAACTGAAGAGTCAGGAAGATTCACTAATACTCAAGATTTCAAAATCACAAATAGACATTTTGTTTTTGCTGAAAACCTTCAGAAAGAAACTAGATATCTAGTAAGTATCAGTAAAACACTTAACAATGCAAAAATTAGGAACTTTGCAATTCCATCTGCCATATTTGAGCCCAGTAAGCGACTCTGTGTTTGACCCTTTTATTTGCTAGTCCTGTGAGGATGTTGGTGGGCTCAGCTCTGGAGCCCAGCACACTGAGCCAGGCCATGGAGGGATCTGAAGCTTCACACAGGAGACTTGAAGGTAATGGAGAGGCTGCCCCAGGAGAGGCACTGGCTCCAGGTCTGCTCAGACCCACTGCCCCCCAAGAGAAAGCACTTATAAGCAAAACTTGTAAAGCCCAGGAGGAAGGTGGAATAAACCCCCCTCTACCTATGCATGCAATTTCCAAATATATCTAAAGAGAAGTGAAATTAAAAGAAAACTCTTGGGTCTTATCTCAGAGGGATACTTGTGGCAGAAGAAGTGGTCTCTTGGTTGGTCATTTCAAGTTGATCTATGTGCAGTCCTAGCAGCATGCTGTATCTCTCCTTTCATCCAAACGCAGAACAGTTTGTGCAAAATTAATTCAGAGGTATACTAGACCTTCTACCAATGATGATCAAAGTGAGGAAAAATAGTGGAAAGGATTGAAATGTGGGGTTTTTTGTTACCTGTTACATCAGCGGTGGGGATGAAGCAGAGCACCACGAGGATCCCCAGGAGCATGGTGCTAATGGTGGGCCCAACGCCTTGTCCCCACCCCCTGCAGGCACTGCCACGTCTGCCAGGGCCCCACGCCACCGGCCTCCCTTCCAGTGGGGCCAACCTGCACCCTCAGTTGCTCACACAACTGCTCTCCTCCTCCCTCTGCAGCACATGATACACTGCCAAATGAAACGACTGTTTGAACAGGAAGTTAAATTGTTTGATGATTTTAGTCTTAGGAAGTTACCTCTGCAAAGCCCAGTAATGCTTAAAAGGTGATGGAAGCCTGCCTTTCAAAACAGGGACTCCTGGCCCCATGTGGCAAGACGAGCTTGTGTTTGTGGCTCTGCAAGGCCGCTCCTGTCAGAGAGGAACAGTCTTCCCTGGAGCCACAGTGCTCTTTCTTTACCAAGAGTACCTACAGACTGTTTCCATCTGGTTCCATCACCATGGTAGAAGCAAACAGCAGTGGCCAGACTTGACCCCTGAGGAAGTTGTGTGTTCAGGAAGCTGTCTTTCCTCACCCCTAGGAGCAGTAATCTTCCTCTCTTGGCCTACTGGCTTGCTTCTGCCTTCACAGCCCCTGGGAACACTGACATGTTTTGGCAGTAGTTTGTTCACATTCATTTTTCTTCATCTGCTTGCTGCCTGAATGCAGAGCAAATAGTGCAAGGCACAGTGATCTGGTATACCTTCACATTTGGAAAAATGTTATGAATGAGTAATCCAATTAACATCTGAGTGAAGGCAGCATGCAACAAACACACTTCTCAGTCAGTGCTTTCATAGACGTCTTATTACGTAAAGTTTTTCTCTTCAAATTACTGGACAAATGCTCACTCTTTGCCATGTGAGCTCAATGTCACCTCTTCCTTTGCAGGAGCAGGGTTGTGAGAGCCAGCTGATGGCATTTATAACCATGAGGAGCTCTGGTTATTAACTTTTTATTTTAGTCCACCAAAGTAGAAATATTTAATGGTATCAATGTCTGTCATTGTCCGTGATTTATTTGAGAGAAGAGGGAAGGTGTTTAGCAGGAAGACTTTCAAGATAATTGGACTGTTATAGAAAGGGATGAAGAGCCATGTACTGTTCTTTTATTTCCCTTAGTACCTGAGGCCTTTAGGCTATGTTTTGTCAGAAATTCAAAAGCAATTTAAGAGCAGCTTTAGCTGGTATATCCATTTACAGTCTAGGAATTTAAACAATATTCTTTTGTTTTATAATCGGTGTAAGTTGCCTGCAGTACTTAAAGTGTTGGAATTTCCTTGTAATTAAAAAAGAAACAAGAAAAAAAAATCAGATTCTCTCTTTCTTAGCCCACTTTTGTGGTTTCTACATAAATATCTTGACACATTTTCCGAGTCACATGAGTATACCTGCAGTTATCAATGAGATAGTCTCAGCTTAACTTGAAGTGAGAATCCCTCAACAAAGTTACAAAATTCAGTATCTTTTTGCTGAACTGTCTTGTCTCAGATATGAAAACCCACTGTTGTCACATCTTCTGGTGCAGGTAACAACTTACATGATCTGCATCCTGGCTGTCAGATCCTTTCTGTATTGAATATGGATATGGACTATAAATGCACAAGGAGAACATTTTCCCCTCATCACAGAAATGGCAGAATATATCCCAGACAGAGAGCTACTGGCATACATTGGTGAAGGGGCACCATTCAGATGGAACCTGATTGTGGAAACTGTTGTGCAGGAAGAGATTCTGCTCTAAGAAAACCCATGAAGGAAGAGTGTGCACTCCCTGCATGAGGACCCATTTATTCCCTTCCCTCCCTTGTTATTCCTCATGTGCCTCTCACATCATGCGGACAGACCAAGGCACTGACTGCAAACAGGGACTGCGCTGGTGGAACAGAGGAGAGGGAAGAGAAGCCACTGAGCAATCCTCCACAGTGGCTCTAGAGACCAAGCTGTGATGTATCACTGTTCTCTGTGTTCATGAATAGGGGTACCAGTATTGCCCTTTACAGAGAATCTTTTTTTTCAGTCATGATTTCAGTTTTGCCTAGTGGTTTCCTCTTTGATCTCTGGAGTAAGGAAGGGCTTTTATTTTTATTTTCCCCCTCCCCAAAATAGCTCTTGGGTCATCTGCACTTCTTGATTTTCTAGGATTTTAAAAGGGTACAAATAATCATTGTGTTCTTGAGGGAATGGCTCCATTCCTTCTCTGAACTGCAGCTCTTTCTCTCATTTAAACTGTTCATTTTCAATCACTTAGACACTTGATTTTGTCATCTCACATGTATGATCTTTGTCTTTTACCAAAGTTATCATGAGAGTATGGGAAGAAGGTATTATATCTTTCAGTAAGCCATTTTGCACTTAGAACAAACCACACAGAAGTTTATCTAGGACAAATGCAAGAGAAAATGCACCTTGGTACGTCCTCACTCTTATATTTTCATTATTCTTCCACCTCTCTAAGGGTCTTTCATTCTATACCCTGGACATTACCTAAGGGAGTTCTGCAGTAACATTAATTCAGGCACTATTGACTTCTATTCTTACTCCATTTTGCATTAAGATTTCAGTCTATTGAGTCTGTCTGTATGCATGCTGGTAGACAGGATCTGCTTGCTGTCACAGTGATGGAAATCCAAACTAACATTGTAATTTCAGTGAAGGTAGAGATGTGAGAGCACTGGAAGAACTAAAAATGCAATTTGGCCACGTTTGGAAAAAAGGATGTTTCCATCCCATCACAAAATGGCTGAAACCACAGTTCAAAAGAAGTAAATTAGAAATTGGTAAATGGGTTTTCAGGGTGCACAAGAATCTAGACTATGGACTTGGGCTTTTTACATCACAGTATGTAAATAAAACAACTGTCTGGGCATTTGATCAGAGCTTTTCATGCCTACCATGAGAAAACAAGCACCAACAAGAACTATGACTCAAGTTTTAGACAAATTTGACATGGTCTAGTATGGTTTCTCTAGAATTTTCTGGAAATCTTTAAAAGAATCCCAAGAAATCCCAAGTAGGCTGCCAATTGTCCCTTATGTTAAAGAATGAGAAAGTAATGACCCACATATCCTGAGCCAAGTTTTCAGCTGTTAAAGTCAAGAAAGACATTCCAGATTTGTTATGATTAAACAAGTGGATAGTTTAGAAGTTAATTTTAAAATAAATGAAGCCTTCCTTAAATCACTGGAAGTTTTATAGTGCCATAATTGTCCCCAGCGCATATTCCTATTCTCAAGCACATAGAAGTGTATATGCATACTAGAAGAGCAATTACATCAATATAACTATCACTTACTTATTTCTGAGGACTCCAATATAATAAGAGAACAGTAGGTTACTAAAATTCCCCTTAACTACTAGAGACAATTAACTTTTAAGTCCCTAGACTATCCTGCAACTACATACTAAGGCTGAATTTAACAGTAGTCTGAGACAATCATCCTCTTTTTTTCCTATCATAAAGAAACATGACACAGACCTTGAGCAAGTAGTCTGGGTAGGCATTATTTTGCTTGTTGTGCATGCTGGTGTGTTGTCAACTGCTGAAGTAAATGCTCTCTTTCCCACAACGGCAATTCTTAAAACATCTTTATTCTTCCATTGCTGATGCAAGTAATTATTTGTTTTGAATAGTGCTATGCATACTTGGGACAGATGAAACATTGAATCTTTCACGTCTTTCTCACAAAGAAAGTGTAATTTAACTAGCTGCTGTAGAGATGCAGAAGGGGGGTGACAGAAAGGGTGTAAGAAATGGATGTGCTATTTTTAACTAGGAAGACAATGAATTATCTCTGTTATTCACCTCCTACTGTGTCCAGTAAGTTGGCCCTTAGGAGTTATATTGCATTTGTCATCTGAATCACTTCACAGAGTTACATGTTGTTATCTTTACTTTACAGATAGGGAATGCAATCACAGAAAGATGAGGAGACATGCCCAAGGACATACCTTAGGTTAGTGGCAGAGCTCAGAGCCTCTACAAGTAGCCCTGGTAAGCTCTCTACCTTCCATGGTCTTACTGGTTTCCTGATGGCCTCCATTCTATAGTGTCATTTCCCTTGCACACTGACGAATTCTCACGAAGCTGAGTCTTTGCACATCCTTCTTTCTGTGAATCCAGATGTCTTCATCCTGCAAGTACCACCATCACACTTAGACGGGAAAATCAGTATACTCACTCACTGGGAATTTTAAGTTGGTTTTCTGTAACTTAAAATGTTACAACTGATGCCTGGTACGTAGGAACCTTCCAGGATCAGAACTTAATAAAGTGTGTCACAGTGGAAAGAGAGCTTTCTCTTCAGGAAAGTTGTTACATTTTTGTTCCCAGGCCTCAAGATAGCAGCCCATAAATGTGTCACTTATGTAGGACTAAGTGCTACCATCAAACACATACGAATTTGACAGAGAGCTTGAGAGAATCCTTCCCTATTTGGGAAGCTTTGACAGGCTGATTATTTTTAATGCCAATAGCTGGAAGCTGTTCATTTGTGTTTGTTGGGAAAGGGGCAGAAGTTCACACGTGTACATTCCTGGCTCTTTTCAAGTTAAAAACCTCATCCAAGTTTCAAAGTTGTAACCATTTCTTCTGGCTGTACCTATTCCTGGCCTGGACTGTTAGAACAAGTCTCAAAGGAGGTGGATTCACGGGTAGAGGGCGAATGGCTCAAAGCTGCATGATTAACTCCATCTGCCACCTGCCTGTAATCTGACCCATGGCTGCTGCTTCATTGGAGGCCACATGTTTAGGTAGGAACACCTGAAATAAAGCCCACAGGTGAATACCTATATGTTATATGTTCTCAGTTTAAGGTTAGAGGGAGAATGATTTCTGCTTGTTGTGCTGCCTGTTCCTCTTTTCTCTTGGGTAGAGAAGGTGGAGACCCCTGCGTGTTACCACAGAAGATGTGGCAACAAAGTGGTGGTGTTCTGCATAGGAGGGTGTTCAGAATGCCTCTTTCTTTCAGGGGGAGATAATTTATTTCCCTCTCTTTTGTCCTGCTGAAGAGAAAATACATGAATAAGCACTGCAGGAATATTACAAGCAATTTTAAATGAGGAGGCGTCTTTCAAAGAACTCAAGGCTTAGAAATCTTAGGCAGACAAATTCAAAATTCGGTTTTGTACAAAAAGACAAGTTCCTGACCTGGCTGTCTACAGCTTGTCCAGATCCCTAAATACTAAGAAGATTTTTTGTCTCCTGTGACTATGGAGTGTCACAGAAGGTCCTGCGAGGTCTGTAGAGGGCTGCAGAGGGAGGAAAGTCTTTCTGGGCTGTGCTGAATGTCAGTCCCATAAAGCAGGAGTCCAAGCCTAGGAGGTACACATCCAATAGGATCTGCGTGGAGTTGGCTTTTCTACCAACTGTGCCAACATTTCCCTTTGGAAAGAAGACATTGACCAAAATTACTGCTGCCAAAAGCAGTACATGAATAGTGCGCATGATCAAAAACCAAAGCCCTGGGGTGAAATAAGAATGAAATCAAACTGGTGGTGGTGTAGGCAGTTGAGTCACTTGACAAGTATTACCTGTAGTAAGGGAACGCTGTTGCTGGGATTTCCAGGGAATTGCCTGCATTGTCTTTATTAATAGAGAACAACCTGTATAGCCTGTATTTATGGGTAAAGCCTTAGCTAGAGAAAACACCTCCACTTCTACTGACTTCATCAGAACTAGGACAGCCCAGGCTCAGCTCAGTATATTAGGTTTTAAGGCTGTCATGTTCAAGTTCATTTTCAAACCTTTAACTCTTTCATTCCTCATTGTTATATTACTTTTTGCCTTGCCCTGCATTTCATGATGATGGTAGTAGTGCTAATCAGCACAGTACATGGATGGTGTAGCACCACGCTGTTAGAGTTCTTCCCATTTACACAAACTGGGAAGGAAGTGTTACTCATGTTTATGAACAATTGAAACTAGAATAGAGCACTCCATACAATGAGAGCCCCTTTGAGGAAGTGTCAGAGGGCTGCCCAGTGACCTCGCTCATACAATGCAATATATTCTTTGAGATTACTTCATTCTGAGTAGCCCTCACAGGAAATAATTATTTTGGTAGACGCTAGCGCACTCCAGCTTGTAGGGTAAGCATTTCCAAATTACTCCTTTTCCTGAAGACAGTGGCTTCTTCAGGCCTAGGCAAACCTAGCTTATGTCCAAATTCAACAACTTTCTGCCTGAGAGGTGCCCTATTCTTAGACTGTGGTGTTGCCAACACCAACCCACATAGTTTTTTCTGCCAAAAAACTATGAGAAACAGACTTCTCATTATATTTCTGCTACTTCAAAAATGTACTGAGTCATAGCGCACTGGAAATGTTTGTTCAGGACTACATAGGAAAACACCATAAATACATTAGAAGGAGTCTTAAATATTTCGACATAGGATATAAGGAGCAAAGTTCCTGGTTCTTAACTGTGAAAAGTGCCTAAAGCAAGAGGAAACCCTTTTCAAATCACAATAGGAAGTATCTGCTTACTCATTTGGACATCCATGTGAATTCTGGTGTTTATTAATTTTATAATGGATTTTTTTCTTAGAAAATAAATCCTGCTTTTACTCAATATGTCAGCATTCCCTTAAACTATTCCTTTAAGCAGGAAATTGGAAATACTAATTTTGCTGTTTACAAGACCTTGTTGGGTTCAGAGGATAGGAATCCCTGCTGGCTTAAAGAGGAGGAGGAGAAAAAAATCGTATGATGGTTTATTAGAAGTCACATCCATGTAAGAAGCAGAAAACATTGCCATCCTTTATTTCAAAGGTGTCCACTCTGTCTACTGGTGGAAGACACAGAGTCCATCAGGGTGCTAAATGTTTACGTGTCTCTGCTAATGTATCTTGTGCCTTGGGACCAGCAAGTACTGGTACCCCAGACAGGGCAGTGGCTGGAGCAGTGCAGGCCCATTCCTCACCACAGGAACCACGGGTGCAAGAACAGCCTGGTCCTGGGAACAGGCATTTGCTGTCCTTTGGCTGGAGTACCCCAGGACCAGAACTACCTAGGAAATTTATATCTGAGCCCATCAGCAACTATTAGGATTAGAAAGCTGGGTTTCACGTGGCTGCTGCCTTATATGCATATAGATTCTTTTCTAATAAACCCAGAATAACCTCATCTTTTCCTATACACAAAGTTTGACCCTGAAGAGGTCCTGCTACATATTGCTTATTGCAGCTGTTGGATATTCTTTCAGATGATATTAAAATACAATCAAATTTTAATATCTTACTAAGCTTTGGAGGTTATTAAAAGCAATGTAAAACCGCTGGTTTTGCTGATTTCAGGACAGCCTGAGAGTTGATAAAATTTGAAGTACATTTTTGTAGCCAACTCTGTTAAGGTTTTATGATAAAATTAGATTGAAGTATTAAATTTCTGAGCTTTTAGTTTTATGCCTCAGAAACCTAAGGTTTTCTGGTGTAATTTTTTTATGGCTTCAGCAGATTATTGTTGATGACTCTATTAACCCTACATTCTACATTCTACTTGCACATGCTTTTTTTAAAGAAATATTCTCACAAGCCTCCAAAGTGTCATATAAAAAAGAAAATAATTAATTCAGTCCTCCTTTCATAATTGGAAATAATTTTGTAAATGTTTTCTACAAAACAAATCATTCTATATAATATTTTGCCTCTTCAGCCAAATTTCCATGATTTCCATGATTAGTTGCATGTGGGCTTTGAATTATATGTAATATCCTTGGAGGTTCTCACAGTCCAGCCCTGCATGATAGTAGACAAATTAGTAAGTAGCAGAGCTTTTGGAACTAGAAGAAAGCAATTCATAACTATTCTCATGATTGCATCTCGCTCCTGGTTCCCAGGGGTCATGTTTATTTAAGCTGTTAGTTTAACAATTTATTTGTGAGTCCTAAACATTTTGTAAACAATTTTTAATACAAATTAATATTAATCATTATTATCTGTTCAGTAACTGATATACTTCCATCACTATTCTCCTATTTTAAAAGTTTTAGCTCCTCTGTCAGAAAAGATGGTGTGTGATGGTGTGGCAACCAGCCACATACCCTTTGGTATAAAAAATAATTTGAGTATTTTCAGAGACATTGGTCTGCAAACAACTCATCAATTGAAATGTATTTGTATACTCTGTTTGGTGAATATTTACAATGAATCCTACAAACACAGGAGTCGAGATGATATGATGGCCAAGTCACAAGTGGGAAAAAATGGACTAAATTAAACGAATTGCTTATTACCATAAAAATTTCATCCAGCTCCAGCTATGGGAAAATTGCACTGCACTAATAAAGCTAATAGAAATAGATTCCTCTTTCTCTAAATACCTAGAGGGTATAAACAGTGTGAGGTCACTGAACCTGTATAAAGAAGGTAAATATCTTGGATTGTATCAAGGAAAATATTTTAAAAGCCCAGTCTCTAGCAATATTGCAATGATGGGAAGGAGAAGGAGTATTTAGCTCTTAATTTGACCTTTACTGGAGTAAAAGAGCAACCTTCCTTTTCAGTTTTTCCACTTGACTGTTTTATAAAGAGGTTTAACTGACATCATCACTTTGATGTTTCGACATTTGCTCTTGGCTCTTCCTTTTGTCACTGGGGATAGGTTATACTGGCTTTCATTTGTTCATTAGCTTAAAATAATGTGTTGAACTTAAGCTAATATCCGAGCCCTAGAGCCAACATTGGTTCTGGACAGGCAGAAGCCCTCAGAAGTGTGGAGAGCCAGAGACAGCACAGGCTCTCTTGCATTCTCACTGCAGCCTGGCTGTAAACACTGGCAGGAAGTGCTAAGAGCACACACCGTACACAAGTCAGGCATGAACAGGCAGCCTAAGGTGGAGTGTATTGTTCAGCTGTAATCAGCTGAAGTGGTGAAGTATTGCTTTAAGGCAGTAGTGTAGACTTCAAAGCAGAAGGAACAATCCCACAGACAAGATCCAGGTTGCGGCCATGCTAGGAACACCTGTTTGTTATTGTCCTGTCCCCTGAAGAAGAGCAGGGGCTATGAGCTAAGAGGCTGGGAGAGAGCAGGTCATCTGCAGGCCGGGTGCTGGTGTGTTGGAGTCCAGGTCACCCGACTCAGCTCCTGCAAACAGTGTTGGCCTCTGTTCATTGGCACAAAGGGGAGACCTCTTTGGTTGCTGAGTAGCATTTGAATTCATTGCCTCCTGCTGAGAACAGTGTAACTCCCACGGATCTAGGGAGTTGTGGGCCCTCATACCAAAATCCATAGCTCTACAGAGCACCCTCCTTGGCCACTGTCTGCCTGCACTGCAGTGTTTATCTGTTTAGGCTTTCACCTACAGTGTATGTAGTGGAACAACAGCCCATTTTGACCAGACAGCAAAGTCACCCATGTAGCTCTCCTTGCCCAAAAACATTCCAGTTTGTCTGAATATGAGTGTATCAATGTCTAAACCACTGCATGACATTTGCAGATTTTTTTTTAAAAGGTCAGCATTTGGACACAGTGCAACAAGACTGAAATTCTGAGCCCAGAAAAATCAATGGGATTTTTGCCATGGATTTAATTGGGCCAAGATTTCATACCCACTCACTATTTGACCTCTTGAATTCTGTTAAACTGGTGAGCCTAGACTGTGGACCATGTCAGAAGACTGTCTTCCCACATTTTGACATTTTGGTTTCTACTATATTACATCCTAGTCAGAAATATTTTACAGCCCTTATGCTTTTTTGTTGGTTTGGGGTTTTTTTTTCTCCTTGTAATAACTAGCTAATCCTGCTTCTAGTCCTGGACTGAACATGAAAGCAAGACAAGAGATGAATGTGTTCTTCATTTATAGTAAAGATGCAAACTTCATGTGTCCCCTCTCTAATGTTTGTAGGTACTCAGGTTTTGTGTGAGAGAGCTAAACTGTAGGCTGTGGTATACTTATGTGGTTACATCACATTTTAGGAAGTATGCTGGAAGGATGTAGATTAGCTTGTTGATTTGTTACTCGGTTTTGATTGTTCTGTCAGCATTTCATTGTTCAAGTAAGACAGATATGGTCTGAATTTTGATGATTCTCAGACATATAATCTCACATGTTGTAGATAGAGGAACCAGCTGAAAGGCTGGAAATCAGAATTTGAAAAATATGCCAAGTTTAGCTCTTGAAGCCATAAGGCCTAAAGCCTTCTAAATCTGCCTTCTCACCACCGAGCACATGCACAAATCTCTAGTTTGTAATCTAAATTTTCACAGCCATCTTTGCTTTTAGGTAGCATATGTTTAAATCGGATACAATTTCATGAAGGTACAGTTGTTCTACCTTGTGGGCAGTTGGTATTGGTGATTTATAGTTGGGTAAATGCTCTTTAATGGGTGTAGCTAAAAACACATGTAGACAGTTGTGTGGCCCCCCGCAAGACCATATGTGTTTGAGGGTGACGTAGTCAGCTGTCTCTGTAGCATTTGTGAAAACCCTGATGATACGAGGCTGTTTTCTGTGATGGCAACTAGAAGCACAAGAGACTTTAACAGCCGCAGATGCTGCCAATTTTTGAAAACTTTCACAAAGCACTCTCTGCACCTTGCATCAGATACCATTCACAGATAAGAATGCTTGAGAGGCATCCGCACACTAGTGCTGTCTGATGTCTCTACGTGCTGAAGAAATGGGAGGTCTAGAGCTCTTCTTGCTGTACAGTTAAAATGCTGGCCTTGCGATCAGAATAATAAAAACACAGTCAAAGTCTTATTTCAGAGGAGCTAAGTGCTTCCAGCTTCCATGGCCTATTTTTGGAAATCGAAAGCAAAGGAGGACAACAAAATAAAGAGTATAGACCTCAAGAATACATATTTTAAACCGTTCAGAGATTTCGTTGTGAAGATCCTGCTCTGGGCAGATGTAAGGGGAAGGTGGCTGAGAGAGAGAAGGCAGGTATTGCTGAAGATGCGTATACAGACATGGCACTAGCATGTAGGATTGAAACTCAAAAGCAAGAGCACAAAGAAGTAACATGAACAAATTGCAGAAAAACTAGTAAGAAACACTTCTGCAGGTACACTCACAGTAAAACAAATCCCAGGGAAATGGCTCATTACTGAATAGGGGAAATGTTACTCAGAAAGCCATGTGCTGTTTTTGATTTGGGGGCTTCAGAAACCAGCTGCAAACAGGTACCCAGCACAACAGACACTACAAAACAATATGGTCTGCATCTAGGATAAGGAGAGAAGGAGTTGGAAAGGTCATAAAGGAGCCAGCTATATTCAAATCAACTGGTCTTGATAAATTATAGCCCCAAATACTTGGAGAATTACCTGATGTAATTTCAGAATCATTTACGGTTCTCTCAAGAAAGGTGAGGTATCAAAGGAGGGAAGAGAGCAACCATAATACTTCTTTTTATCTCCTTTTAAAGAAGAGTCAGACTATTACAGAACTCAGCTTATTTCAATTCCTGAAAAAATACTGGAAAAATTAGTTAAGCCATTATTCATAAGTACCAAGAGGAAAAAAATCATGGCTCTCTGAAGAACAAGCTGTGTCAAACCATCTCATATCGTCATTTGATGATGTAATCCTTAACCATGCTGACAGGAAGACGCAGTAAATGACATATATCTTGATTTTCGTAGGCTTTTGGCAGAGCTTTATGTAAGCAAGAAAGAAAAATATGGCCAGATGAAAAGTGAGTCTCAAACTGATTTGGAACAAGGCTGAGTAGTTACGGACAATTTGCTGTCAAAATAGAAGGATAAACTGAGCTACTCATTTCTGAGTTCCACAGGAGTCTGATCTGGCCTGGCACTGTTCATTACTTTCATTAATAACTTGGATGATGAATAGAGTCTGCTTTTCAAACCTCCACACAGCCCTGGGTGGAAGGGACTGCAGACATGTTGGGGGCTAGGGTTCTAATGGTAGAAACTGAACAAGCTGTAGAACTAGTCCTACACAAAACCAGTAAAGTACAAGGTTCACCAGCCATTCAGGAACAATCTGCAGCACAAGTACACAGTGGAGAACAACAGGTGAGGTAACAGCTCCACGGTGGGAAATGAAAGGTCTGTGAGGATCTACATCAGTGGTGCCATTAGCTAGAGCAGCAAATGGTGTCTGGGGCACTGTGTAGCCAGAAAGCTGTGCCCGGATAGAAGGAGATGAGAGGAGTGTAGTAGGATCAGTCACAAGTCTGGAAAGGATTGAAGGGTGTGTGTTCCCTCAGAGAAGAGGGGACTGGGGGTAGTACAGCAGTCATTGAATACTGGAAAGATTGCTGCAAAGAGGGAGGAAATCACATGTTCTCCACGTGTGTCGTAGGCAAGGCAAGTACTGACGGATTGCACTGCAGCAAGTCAGACTTCAGCGTTAGGAAGAACACTCTGAAGGCTCTTTTCTGTCTCTCCTCGACAGAGCAGCAGACTGATCACAGGTTTCCATGTCTAATACCAGAGGCTTTTATCTGGTTAGTCATCCACCTGGAATGTTTTAGGTGTTGTACAAATCTTGTTTTGGATCATGCCCCTTTTTCTTTAGCCATTGGAAAGTGTGTAACACATTACAGTGAGCAGATACAGCACTTCTACAGCCTTGTGAATCTTTTGTAGGTGAAGTCTGTACATCTTACTGCAAGATCATAAATGCAGGGAGAATATTTTCACACAGCACCCTGTCACCCATGGAAAAAATGACCTGGTTTTCTTTGAAAGACTTCATGTGAAAGGAGGGTCCTTTACTGGCTGGTAAAATTAACACATTAAATATCACATGTAGTTTTAAGCATCATACCAAGCGGTCACTGCCTTGTCAAACCCTTTAAATTTTTAGTAAGAACTGCTCTCCATTTTGGAATTTTTTTATTCAAGAACAATCTATCCAGGGAAGAAACCCTGCTAAAATATGCAGTCAGGTTGATTGTGGCCCTGCAGTGACATTATTCACACTTTTACCACCAAATCATGCGTTACTGTTCTCATGAGTTACTGTGGCATTTGGAAAGTTACTACATATTATTAGAAATCAAATGGCAAGTGGCAGACATCAAAAGGGCAAGTTCACTAGCCAAACACTGCCTGTTCACAAACACTCATGGCTCATGCATCTGAAAGTTTCTTTTATGGGGAAAACCTTTATTTGCAGATTTCCTGTACTCCTGGGATTCACTTGCATAAAATCCAACAAAACAGCTGTTGTTGTGGTATTTTTGTATTATTCCTGCTTGCAGTCTCAGCTGAGACTGGGATGTGTACATGATAGCACAAGAAAGAGAGCGCACAGATGTAAGGCATCTGACACTGTCACATTCTGCCAAGTCACCCGGGAGGAGAGATTGGCCAATGGCCTCACTGTCACTGTGTGATCACAGGGTGTCCTTAAAGTACAGAACCTTTCTCCTGGAAAGGGAGGCACTACTTGAAGCAATATGTCTTAATATATGCAGTGTTTATTCAGACCAAAAAATGCCCATCCCAACCCCAGAGACAGTCTGAAACTCTCACATAACCTGTGATAGGAAGCTTTAAGAACAGAAATAAGAACCTTAGCAAAGCCAGACAACTCAGCTATTTATGATTTAGTGACCTAGCGGGGTCACTCTGCTTCTTTCTGTCCCCAGTGGTTTCCTAAATTAACTCCTAAATTTTGCCCAGACTACAGAATTAGTATCTTCAGTTTACAGCTTTGTGGTCCCTGCTTCCCTTGCATCTGATAATATCTTTCAGGAGAACCTGCCTTTCTCTAAGACCATGGACCTGGAAACCTTCTGAGAGGTTCTCTGGGAAGTTGCCCCTGATTCTGTGGTCATGTGACACACAAGGCACTGTGGTTGTCACCTGCAATATAACATGCATCCTGTTCTTCTTGGCGCACAGAGAGCACCTTTCTCTCTGATCTCCTCCATTCACCTGTGTTTTCTTATTCCCTTATACCTTTCTGCACTGCACGGGATTGTACACCAAAATAGGACAGTTTTTTCCAGCCACTGCCCTGTCTCTTTGCCTTTATGGATGTTTATTTTATTTGCCTCATACCCTTTCCTCTAGACTTTGCAGAGGCCCTTAGAAAAAGGGGTGTATCTTTACCAGTTTCTGTGGGTTTTTTTTGCAAAGGACAGCCTGTCCCCAAGTCCAGCCAGATCCTTGCAGATGTTTATTCAAACTGCCAAACTCCTAGAGGTTTACCCACTTAATATCTAGCTTGTGTGCTGGAGTTGTTTGCAGAATGCCATGGTAACAGAGGAAAGAAAACACTGCTGTGTCATTTCATGCTAAGAAACACACTGACAAGCTGGGCCTGAAAGTCTCAGTGGTCTTCTTTACTCTCTGTCTTCCATTTCTCATAACCCCTCAGGCAAAGATGTTTCTGTGTCAAGAACTGGCCAGTCCAGAGGAACACAATCTGTGCCAGGTCACCTAGACATGATTGCAATACAAGTAATATGACATGTCAAGATAATTGTCGGTCGTGCATGTATTTTAGTGATTCTGCAACTTCTGGAAGGTATATGGAAACAATATTGCCCAAAGGCAATGCCAAGGAAAGGTTTTTTGGGTTTCTAATGTGAGGAAAATGATTCCTAAATCTGCAAGACATAAATAAAATATAATTCACTGACTTTTATCTACAAAGTTAATCAATCAAATGTCTTTTAAAAGGATGGGATTGTACTACTAAGGTGAAAAATTAAAATCCCAGTACTTCCTCTCCTCTCGATACTGCACCAAAAATCAGCATTAACTTTGCCAGAGGAATGAATCCTTGCCAGAATGCAGTGGAGAACTTTAAGGTACTACTTTCTGCCAGTTTGGGGTCAGATGCAGTGTGACCTTTACTCACTATTCAATGCTACCTCTGAGTTGAGTATACTGCTGTGTCACACTTACAATATCATCGTTCTCATGGTGCAAGGGCAGACTTATGCAGCGGAAGAGTTCCTTTGACTTTTTAACACCTTAATGGTTTCAGTCACAGCACCACAACAGCAAAGAACATATCCTTTAATGCTGTGAACATTGACCATTCTTCACGTCTTTGGTCTATCCCTTATTGTCAGTTCAGGTTTGTTTCATTGTAGCGCATTTTGAAGCCACTGAATTTTACCTGTAAGACAGAAACAAAGACACAGTTTAGAAAACCTACCCTGTACCATATTTTGCCTAATAAAAACAGATAACATATGACATAAAGCTTGTTTCAGGTTTGCAATGAGTTTTGTACAAAGAATCAGCTCCATGTTTGTTTTATCTGTGCAGATTGCTTCTCTTACAAATTACTGCTATCAGTTTCCTGTAACATCTCATTAGTAAATCCAGTAATTTCTGTTGTCATTAGACTGCAAGAGATCCTAGCTTAGAGATTCACCTGCTCACAGGACTGTAATGAGCATCAAACTTGAAGGTATGAATGATTTTGAGCAGCAAAAAGGCACTGTTTTCTAACCTACACGCCACAGAATAATTACAACTGGAGTACAGCCCTCAGATCACACAGTGTAATGTCAGCATGGGGCTTTGGAAAAGGGCAAAATTTCAGAAGTCAGTGTTCAGTTTCAGAAGTCAAGTTTTTATTTTATTGACTGCTATCTGAATGTGAGTGGGCATTTTCTCTTTAATATAAAATAACCTCAACTGCCTGTCTGCCTAGCCCAGATTAGTTCTGATTTGAAAATGAATGTAACCCATCCTGCAGCAAATCCCTAGACACTGTATTCCTGTGCAACCGGAAAACCCCAATGAAGCAATATAAACTCAGTAATAATAACAAGTAATGACTATGGCTTAATGAAGGGTGGCAATCCTGCTCTGGGGAGATATGTAATGGATGTTACTGCTCTGGTAGCTTGATCTTGTGCCAATTCTCTTCCCTTCGTGTTTGTTCATCCCTATCTTGTTGTAAAGAGAAAGCCAGGAACTGCTTCAGTGTAGGGAGGAAGGCCAGCATCCAGATGATATACTTGGACTGGACTCCCATGCCAGCCTGGCCTCAGGTTTCCTTTTCTTTGGAATGAGACAAAAAGCAGGCTTTTACCTCTGTATGAAGAAATTAGCTTTTTTTCCTGCTTGTGTCTGAGCTGGAGCACTGCTTTTGAGGTATTGTTGTCCTGTTTAATTTGGTGTTTCAACTGCTGAGTGCAATAGGCTGCTCACTAAGGGAGCTAACAAGTGAAAAGAATCTATTATGTGTTTTTTAAAGTACTACTGTAAAACAATGAGGCTAGAAATCAGGACCCAGAACACACATGCATTCAGATTAATAGGCCTTACATACCAGAGCCAGAAAATAAACCAAAACTGAAAAGAAAAGCAAGTGGTCTCTCCTTTTCCTCTTCATTTTGATTTACTGTTACTTGTCCTCAACCCAAGAGTAACCACTTAAGGGAGGCAAATGTTTTCTGTCTTTCCTTGCTTTTGAAACTAATGCCTTCCAACCAAATTAACAGCACTGGAGATGCAGCTGTCTTGGAAGTCA
Source organism: Grallaria varia (assembly GCA_013396735.1). Taxonomy (NCBI): domain Eukaryota; kingdom Metazoa; phylum Chordata; class Aves; order Passeriformes; family Formicariidae; genus Grallaria; species Grallaria varia. Next base: position 289,650 of record VWZG01009763.1, on the reverse strand, counting down.
AAGATGTCTCAGTAAAGAGCACATAACAGCCTCTGTGAAGGGCTTTATTTCAGAGCAAAGGTAAATAGCCAGTGTCACACAAATCTGCATAGTGATTGAACCCTGGAAAACATAACTGGATGTTTTTTCCTTAGACTTGTCTAAGGCCTTCTTTGTATGATGCTTTAAGACGTTGAATTGAACCCAGAAGACATGTTTTACACATTAGCCAGTGAAAACACAAGCAACCTTTCATTTTAGAGCTCTTTCTTGAGAGTAGCCTTTCCTGTTTAATACTGAAGAATTCTACTTCAGAAGTAGATGATCTTTGCTGCCATACCTCCATTCAAACATGATAATAAGCAACAATCTTTTCAGGCTTATTTGTTATTTCTTTTGTTATTATTTAATATCTTTTATAACCCTGCAGAAGCTCTTAGTACAGGTTAAAAAAAGCTCATCCCTTGCTCCTGCCTTCTTCTTGTAGCATCGTCTTTATCATAGCACAAAACACTTACGTATATTTGTTTATTTGTCTTGCGAATATCTGCTTTTATTGATCTAAGAAAGGTCCAGGTCAACAAACATGCACTAACTTTCCCCTCTCAACTCCATTTCCTGAAATCCTTTCCCAGCTGGGAACAAGAATGAAGTTATGGGATTCTACTCCAGCAGCACACCAAAGAAGAAAACAAATTTGCCATTTACGCTATACTTCCTATATATTGCCTCAGGTAATTTATTATCTTTTCCTGTCTATGCATATACTATTTTAGATATATGTGTGCAAAATCTAAGGCAAGCATCTCTCAGATTTTTGACTTGTTGATGCTGCATAGATTCCAATTTCTTGAATATTTAAGAGGATGACTTCGTGGTTAAAGTACAAGTCTAGGAGTCAAGAGGTCTGGATTCTATTTCTGTGCTGTGCCACAGGCTTCCTGTACACCCTAGAACCAACCATGTGACCCCTTTGTGTTTTTATACCCGTCTTTATACCCATTTTTATTCCTCCTCTACTAAATGGGTAATAATCATTGCTCCATACACACTGCTGCTGTGAGGCTTAATTCATGTTTCTCTGAAAGTGTTTCAGGTTCCTCTGAAGAAAAGCACTTCAGAAATAGAACCTCATCTCAGATTTAATATTGTTTGAGCTGTCTAGCCTAAATGTAACCTCATCCAAAGGGGATGGTATTTGTAAATGTCATCCTTAAAATGAAAAATCTGTTCTCTTTTTTCTGCGCCTCCATGCTTTCTCCATTTCCCTTCTTTCTCTTCCAGCAAGCTGCAACATAGCTAAAATACCTCCTCATCCTCTGGGACACTCAGCTGATCACAACCTGAGTATGGGGCTTGTTTTACGTGAAGATGTGCACGCACTTATATTACAGTGTTCTTTTCTCTGTCTCTGAGCAGGCAAAGAATTCTGCAGAAAGAATAGGGCGTATCTGTATTTGATTTAAACCAGCATTTGGAAGAGGCTGAGCATTTCAGGGGAAATGATTGGTCCTTAGTTTCATTTAAAACAAAGGGATTCCTGGACTCCAACATTTCTGTGGACTTAGGGCTTTTACTCATCTCTAGAGGGTTTCTGAAGGTGCAGAGGTGAGATACCATGCTGCTGTTGGACATGAGTGTTTTAGTTAATGCGTGATTACTGAATGTTCCATTACTGAAACAGCATAATACAAAATTTGAATGTTTGCATGTGTAGAGGAGAAGGGAGTTCTTTGTGGGAGCTGTGTGTGTTGTCTAGGCCTAGCAAACTAACCACCAGTTTTTATTATTGGTATAACTATTTAATTAGTGTCATCTTTGTGCTAAGGCCAGCTAAGTCAAAGTGTGACCCTGTCCAAAGGCTCTGTCAGTTTTAAGGCTGGGAAAGGACTGCACATACTCCTGTGAGCTGCGAAATCCAGGCCCTGATTCCAAGTGTGGTTGCCTGTGCGTGCTGCGTGTCCCAGTGGCAGAGCTGTGTCACCCTCATAGCGACTGCTCAGGCTGACTGATGGAGCAAGGGCTGATGGTGAGCAGGGTGATCCTGCTGGTCTGTTACTCAGCCCCCAGGATGCAAAAATAGCATCGGGAGCGTGTGGGAGAGGAAGGCCTTTACACCCAAGACACAAGGCACCCTGATTGCTCTGGACTACTGGAGTAGCCCAGAGGACTTGTACCAGTGATGCACTGGTGAAATCACTATATAGTTGCTCACTTGTTCCCCTGAAAGCCCCATTGTGCATGGCTCAGGAAGCGGATCCTTGTGTTTAGCTGCACATACGCAGCAGTCAGTGCTTTAAAAAGGCAGTCAGTTCCCTGAGCTGTGTGAGATAACCACTGATTTTCAAATTCATAAGACCCTTCTGCGAAATAACAGAATGACTACTGAGCCACTCAGTGTACTTGGACAGGGGGCATCATTGTTGTGAATCTTTGTCAAAGATTATGTTTCAAGCAGAATAAGCAGAAAGAAGAGGTAGAAGTGCGGCATATGAAGAAGAGAGTAGGAGCAAGTTCCTACCAGGAGGTGTAAACACTGGTGCTAAAAAAGACTTGACAGTTGTTTGAAAGACCTGGAGGAGACTTTATCAGGAACAAGAAAAGAAAAACAGGAGCAAGGTTTAAGACATTGAGAGCCATGAAAAGAAGGCGAGGAAGTTGGAGCTTACTGCAAAAGGGAGAGGAAGCAGGAGGGAGAGGAAGGAGGAAGCCAGGATTAAGAGAGGACACAAACTTACTGTGGGGGTGCCAGGGTGTGACAAGTTCAGGGGCCCATATTCCCATGCATTGTGCGCCAGGTATCTGCTCTCAAGGGTTTATGTGGGGGTAGGCCAGTTATTAGATGAGGAACCTTTGCTCACTGCCCATTCCCTCCTTTTCCCTGTCAATTACCAAGAGCAGGTGTTGAGACACTCACACAATGTGTGCTGTGGATAAAGGCTGTCAGAGCTGCAGCCCTCTAACCATTCGGTGCTTTCAAGGGACATAGGGCTTCTTTATCAGTAACTTTAGGAAGTTGCATTGACCAGTAGGTAATTTATTAAAAGGCCAAATGGATAAATTTATGGGACTTGACCTGCCATAAATTGTCTCCCACCCAACGTTTTCATTTTCCAGTCAGTATTCTCCTGAGGGTTAAAACATACAGCTCTCTAAATGACAGACTTGGAAGAGCCTGGGAAAGCAGTGATATTGCAAAAACTGTGTGCTCCTCCTATACCTTCAGTACATTCTCCTCATTACCACACACTGTCCCCAGGAACACTTGATCTGAATTAACTACAAGCTCTGCAATATTTTAAAGATCTCTCTAGGCTGTTTCCTGCCCTCCCCATGCTCCCTCACTTGGGCAGATATCCCAGTGTAGGTCCATGGGAGTTTTGCTTGAGACATCTGTTCAGATTTCCATTTCTGCTTTCTTCTTTTCAGCCAGTATTTTGCTCCTTTTCTCCTTGTTCTCTCCTTGTGCTTAGTGCAAAGTGAGGAGAGGAAAGGACTAGATGATACAAAGAGAAGAGACAAAGAAATCTGTCAGAAACAAACAGTAAGGGCTAGGAATAATGGGAAAGACTGGAAACTGGTAAAAATTCATTTCCTAATGCCCCCCTGCAATGCTGGACACAGATGGTTTGGTGCACACACTGAGTTTAGATATCCAATTTTTGTTCCACAAAACACATCCCTTTTACTTGTAGATGTAATTACCAGGTCAAAACTAGTTTAAGTGTGATGGAAGAGGCAATCTGTTGACTGGGCAGCTGCCCCTTGCATTGTTTGAGGTCTGGGAAGGTTTGGTCTTCAAGGAACACTAGGTAGGAATTAGATTTCTCTAAGTCCGATCTACCCCTTTAGTGTCCTCTTAGAAGGTGCCTATGCCTCTGTGTGTGCCCGACTCGCTGCATCAGCTTAGAGCTTAAACAGTCACTCAGAAAGAAATGGCAGACAAAATGAGAGAACAGATAATTCTTCTGGATGATTTGAACCACTCAGAAAAACTTGCTTTCCTCAACAGAAGAGACATGTTGCAGCGCTTCAGGCAGGAAGCAGGTGAAAGGCAGAGATGTTGCTGTGCTTATTTCTTTTTCTGTGATGAGTTATATGCCCTTGTGTAGACATAAATGTGGATGTACACGATTTTTTCTCATTTAAACCTATCTAGAAGCCACTTGGTTTTATTTTCCAAGATGGATTTAGGTTTATTTTCTTTTTCAGTTTCAACATGAGAAATTCCAAACTAGCTTCTTGTGGCAAATATTCTACTTCATGTTTGTCCTCCAGAGTAAGTGTTGCTTAAATATTTTAGGGATTCAATTGCTTCACTTAGGAATTTCTGTCTCCATGACAACCCTTCTGTGCTTTGTAATACCTTTGGCGAACACAGTGGAACTGACTATTATTTATTTCAAACTATGTAACATTTAGCAGTAGAGACACAAAGGGAAATAGAATAAAACCCAAAATACCAAAAGAGATAATTCACACCATTTTCTTTAAAAGTAATTTTCAAAATGACCACGTCATTTACTGTGTGGGAAGCCTGGTAATGTTAAAAATGCCAAATTTTCTTCTCATAAAATTCTGTTCTTGTTCTTATCTCTCCACTGTGTTCTGATACAGACAGGCTGCAGAGTCTGGTCTTCAGTGTCATCTCCATGATCATTACTGTTCAGTGAAAGAAAGTTACCTTCCTGTTGAAAGTGCTTCCGAAGTATTATATGAATTTTTTTCCCAGTCATCCAAACCAACTACTTGCACACTGCAAAAAACAGAAGTCTGTTCCTGCCTGGTGTGATGGATCTGCCACATCATGGAAAGTGTGGCAGGGTCACACAATTCTTGTGTATTTCAAAAAAGATCTCGTCCTTCCATCATTTGGAAGCTTCAGGGATGCCAATAATATCCTGTGCATGGAATATTAGTTCTCTGATCTTTAGCTGTGTAGGCATTCTAATAATAAAATACCACTTAAAGGAATTTGCCTAGGTTTTTTCCATTCCATTCTCAGACACTTTCCAGCATTTATGCCTTTCTTTCCCTTTCTGATCCTCCCCTGTATCTACCTCAGTTTTCTATTTTTTTTTCTGCTTCATATATGTAGTGGCTCACCTGCACATCTGACAGATGTCAGACTTCTGACAGTTGCACTTTGCATAAGCCTTTGTGAATAAAGCTCTTGACAGGGGTGTTTTTGAACAGGGGCCTGACTCCTGGGTGCTCCTGGAGATGCGCCAGAACAAGGCCTTACTTTCATGTGATGTTAAATGCCAGGGCATTTTTAAACCAGACGGCACAAAGGGGCTTCAAGTTGGCTATGCCATAACCCCAGTCCCTGATGAGGGGTTTACTGTCTAGTGTCTTAGTGCTTCTATGCCTTTGAAGAGCAGCAATAGTGAGCAAAGACTCTCTTGCTGACCTACTGCTGTATCATACTGGAACTTTCTCAGAGAAATGAGGAGCCAGGAATTATGTGTGCTTGGGCATTTTGATATGATATCCATATAGCAATGTTTGGTATTAAAAGTACCATCTATCTGAGAAACCTTTCCCTTTTTTTCCCCTCTCTGTTTTGAAAATGAAGGCACATTTAGAGCCTCAAATATCATGCTGAGTCCATAAAGCAGAAACACTATTCATGTGAATGTTTTCTGTTGTCTAAGCTACCCTTTTATTCTTAATACGCACTGTTATTTCATAAAACCCCGTGAGGTGGAGCCCCAGAAGTCTTCCATGCTCTTCTAATTCCTTCTATCTGGATTTCTAAAGGCACTCAGCTCTGTTCATCAAGCACTGTAGTGCTCTGTCATAAGAGAACTACTATAATGTATAGTATTAATGACTCCAGGTGGCGCCACCTTGAATATAAAAGCAATCTAATTAGGCCACCTTCTGGCTGAATCTGCTTTAGTTTTTGACTCCAGAGAGACAAGGAAGACAAGTAAGCATGTGTATATAATACTGACTCTGAGAAAGCAGGCATTGCTGAACACATCCTTTTAGGTTTCACTGCCTCCTTTCTCTTTTCTGTTTGTTGTTTCCTTGGTGTGCTTGAAGCATCTATAGAAAATCTTGGTGTAATCTGATATAGCATTTAGGACCGGCAGAATGATTATAAATGGCTCTTGCCTCACTTCTGGATCCAACAGATGCTACTACATGAGATTTGGTTCTCCCTGATTCTATAATTTGGTTTTAATGGCTAGATACCACTGGAGCATGCAAGTCCTACAGACAATAGTGTCTTTTTACACTCAGAAACATCTGTTAGCTAAGTGCTCTCATAGAGCCTGAACTCTAAATGAGCAGATCTATGTTTGAACACCAGCATTTCTAACAAACTGGCAGACAGCATTCTCGAGAGAAACAATGTCTCACATGTCTTTTCTCATTTGGTAGAGCTCTTTTCTCTGTCCTTCATGTTTCTCTTTATATCATTCACAACTTTAAGAGATGTGAAGTTTGAGTGCCTTTTCTAAGGGCTTAATGCAACTTGAGGACCAAATGTGCAATTCAAGTAATGGTGCCTTGCTGTTCCCTTGAAGCACAGGATAGAACTGGCACCACTCAGAGTAATGTTTTGGGCTGTCACTATTTGATCAAAGAGTTTGAACTGGATCTGCCAGTGTAAATGCTTTTAGGATATACTTTACTTTAGAATAAGTTTCCAGTAGCCGCGGGCAATATATAACAACTTTGAAATTTCTGTATTTACAGAGTAGTGAACTCTCCATGGTAGTGCATTTCAAGGCCCCTCCAGGGAAGAAACAGGTTACTGAGCTCCTTGGCACATCCCTCCTTTTCCTTTTCTGATTTGTGCTTCTTCCAGTTTGGTCTTGTTTTTGTAGATGTCTGTAGCTTTCCATAACACACAGCTTGGGGAACAAGCCTGAACTCAAACCCATCCGAACAAAGACAGTTTACTCATAGCCCTAGGCTGTAAGGAGTAAGTTTTAAAGATGCCTGAGATCTTCGGGGTTGGGACAACAGCACTGCTTTGTCAGTTGAGTGTATTTTATACCTTAAGTGCTGTACAATAAGTGGTCTTTATAAAACAGCATATCACATGTACTATTAATGCCTGCAGATTAAAACAGCTGCCAGGCAGCAAAACTGTTGCATGCTGAAAAGTCAGGTGGACACACAAATTTGAAGCTTAAATTAATTCTCTATTTGGGAGCTGTGAATCTTAAGGGAACTTCAAATAAAGAATCTTACAGGGATTTAGAAATCAAAATCACGGTGATTCTTCTCAACCTGTGTTTAGCTTTAAGGGCAGCTACTTTTATTCTAGACTTGAGGAAAACTTGCCGGATTTTCCAATTATATCTGTCTAATAAAAGTCATTAATGCTCCTTAAAAACAGTGCCTCACATAGTATGTAGTTAGGTCATAACAAAGCCACTACCACGTGTGCTTGGAACATAGCCATTTAACACTTTCTGCTTTGTTTTCAGACTATCTCACTGCAAAACAGCAACAGGTATGACTTTCCAGGAAAGTTGGCAAATACGGGGGAGGATCATTTGCTTCTGATAAACCAGCCAGCTGCCCACTTTTCAAGTAAATCACTGCACTCGTTGACCAGATTTCAGGCCTGTTAAGAGTTTTTATAAAAAGAATAATTGGACTTACTGGATCTATAATTTATCCATTTAACCATTAGTTAATGTAAATTATACTGACTGAAATTTAAGTCCCAAACAGATGTATATATTCATGGGAGCTAATTCTAAAAAACATATGTAAAAGTTCATACAAAATTCCAACAAATTTAACTTCCCTGCCATCATGCTCAGAGTTGTTTCTCAGTATCACCTGCACTCTGTATTGCTTCTCACTGGGCAATATATAGGTACATTTGGCAAACAAAACGCACTATGAGCTCTACAAAGTATAAAACACAGAAGGGGGGAAAAGTAAGAAAGAAAGAGTTGGGTTCTCCAGGAGAACAAATCTCTTTGCCAAACTTCATTTCCATTTATGTCATGTACAAATTTTTAATCAGTCTTGCATGTGTTGCCGCTACACACTATTTTACCTTTGACTCTCACTGTCACGTAGTCCATAGACAGTTCCCAAAGTATCAATATGCAGTGTTTCTTCCTTGCTTCTCAGCAGATTAAATAAATCTGCTCCCACCCACTTTCCTGAGGCAAAAGTTATTTCATCTATGGCCGACATGCATTTCCCAGATAACATTTTAATGCAGTTCCACTGGTCATGACTTTCATAAACTTGATTTACTGCCTGGTTTATTGACCTCACGTTGAAAGGCTTCGCCTCCCTTCATAACAGCTGTGAACACATTGCCATAACAGGAGTTTGCCTTCTGTACACCAGCAATTTGCCCTTTCATGTTCTGAAATCCCCAGGGAAACCCTGGGGGTGTTAATCTTTAGTTCTTGGGAACCTACCTCATACTAGAGCATTGGGCATCTTAATAAAAATGTAACTAAGGAAATAATTTAGGGTAACTGAGCAATATTCACTAAACCACCAAGAATACAAATGGTATTTTCCAAGCAAATTGTTCCTTGAGAGTAATATCCTTGGTCTCCAAATGAGTAGGAATTTAAAATGGACGAGTGTATTTGGGAATGTACAGGGCATCCATGATGTCACCTTTGATTAGTTTGCTCATGCTAATCTGCACCTTCATATTCTCCCATGTCAATAGGTTTCTATTCTACATTGGAATAAAGAGGTACTGAGATTTCTGCAGCTGGACAGCCACTCAAGAGCTGGTTGAATATATATATATGTATGTATGTATGTATTTGTAAGCTCCCACTGTATATGTGGCAATAGGAGTCTACTCCATATGCAGGGAAACAGAGAGCTGGCAGCTAAGGAATGAAAGGAAATGGGATTGCAAGGGGCAGGAGGAAATGACTAAGAACTGTAGCGGAGGTGAGATCACACTAGTACATGGGTTGAGCAGTAGAAACAGAGAAAGGCAAATCAAAGGTGTAGGGGATGTGGGAAGATAAGGAGAAGTCCATGGGATGTACAAAAGTAGGAGGCAGAGAAAATTCTTATGGCTTAGACAAATTTCTTTATCTAAAAAGCACTTCTACTTGAAATTTTTACACAAAGGAAGCCAAGCTAAAGCTGCAAAAATGCATAGACAAAGGGATAAAATAGACTGGACATAGTCACTTGTGATGCCAGTAGACAGTGGAACTGAGTAACTTCTGTATAAAAAAGAAAGATAAGACTGGATGTCAGGGACAAATTCTCACATCCAGTGGTGCCCCTGGCAAGGTCTCCTTTCCTGAAGGTAGGCTGTGTTTTGGTCCTAGATGGCCAAAGTTAATCAAAACAAGGAAAATTACAGACATGGGTCTTATTGATTTGGAATCAACATGAAGAACCTTGCAAATAAAGATTTAGTGCCAGACACAGTAGAAGAGAGTTTGAGTGTTTAGGGGCAGAGCGAGGGGCAGACATGGCCTGGGCAGCAGCCTCACAAACTGCAGCTTCCTGCCTGCTGCTCCCTCTGCTCCCCAGTGCACTGGACGGCCCTTTAGCAGAAGCTCCCAAACTTCTTTTCTGTTGCTTCTTTATCAGCATTTTCATAAGCTGGCTTGTTGGCACTCCTGAACTAAGGAGTGTTTCCATGAAGTGCCTCTTTCCATGTAACCAAAAGTTACAGCCTTCCTCTGTTGTGGAATTACCAAATGAACTTTCAAAGGCCAATTATAAGAAATATCTTGGAAGCATATGAGACCCACTTCTTCTTATCCAAGCCCTTAGTCCAGCCCTGCTGCTCTGTCACATGTGTGTAGCAGGACTACTCATGCAGAGTACAGTGTCTCCTAGTTTGGTTTGCAGGGTAATACATTCTCTGATGATAATATTTGACTGGGTCATGACAAGAGGCTTACGGTTGAAAAAAAATCTTCAATTATTCATATTCTCTCAGGGAAGAAAAAGCCATCTAATATTGGATTATGCATATTTTATCATCAAGTTATATAAGTGAGCTATTAAACTGCATACAATTCTAGCAAGTCTTTGTTTTATAGATTAGTTTTACAAAGCATTTTGTGTTCCTGCTGAACATAAACAGCCTCTCGTATCTCCACCTACTACACCAAGTATTCTCCTGATTAATTCATGAAGTCTATAAAACTCAAAAGGAACCAGGAAGAAGAAATACATTTTTAAGCCCTCTCCTAGCTTTGGCAGAGCAAATGATCTGTGTTCAAGTCAGGAAGGCAGATTTCTCAGTCGTTTTCATTCAACACAGTTTGCATTGTTCTTTCATTAGCATCATGTCTGGTCCTTGTCTTTGCAACCCACAGTAGTTCTGCAGCTACACAGGGGCCATGGGGTGGCTCTCAGAGGTTATCATCATCTAGACTAATGCTAGAAATGGAGGAAGCATCAGGAAAAAATTAGCCTCACTTGAACCGTCATGCACAGCTAGGTGAAATCCCAAACCTCTGCTCTTCCCAGCTGGAGGGACACTGGCACCCCTCAGAGGCAAGTTCTGTAGGCTGTCCTGGATGCTACTACAGCCACCCACAGCCACACCACGGCAGAGGGGAAGGACAGTCATCCAGTGAGGAGATTTATAGTCTCCTCTAGGCAGGTGGGTAGACCACCATGGCAGATTTAACTTCCTTAGGGCTCTTTTCTCTGTCCTCTCTTGGGATTTTGCCTCAGAGTCCTTCCACTTTGGAGCATGTTGTGAGGCTGTAAGTTAATACCCAGGCATAGAAAACAGCCCTGAGACTTCAAGGATGGGAAGGCAGAAACTGAAAACTTCACCAGGAGCAAGGACGGCTGCTTCACAACCACTTTATGACCGAATAGAATATCATCTCAAATAGGTTACCTTATTCATGGATGGATACCGCATGTGTTGTACATTGTTTTTACAAAACCAGTTATCACTGGCTGAGCCTGGCCAGCTGCAGGCATTCAACAGGGCCAGAACAGTAACTCCAGTATTTCTGAGTAACCCACTAAAGGGAAGTACCAGCAGAAGAGAGGGGAAAACCCACTCTCCTGAGGCTTTGCAGGCTCCAAATGGCTGTCTGCCTCACAGAAGGCTGAGTATTGCGCTCAGCCAAACAAACATTCTTTGGAATTTCAGTGCTTATTGGACAGCTCTTGGAAAAGCTCTGTCTGAAGAGGAAGATGGAAAAACAGTCCACAAAACAGTTTTTTGTGTGTACCTCATTTTGTATGTCCATTTTTCTAATAGGCTGTATATGTAATGCATCAGCAGGACATCAGGGTAAGCAGTATTGCTTTGGAAAGTATCTGGGGAACAATGTTGGGGTGTCTTTATACTGTCCATAGTCTGGCAGGAAGGAGCAGGAGACAAGGAAAGGTTGGTTCAAGGTGTTAGCTGTTGTACCCTCACCTGCACATTGATTTGTGTAATGAACTAGGTATCTTGCGCTGTGCTCTTGCACTACTGATAGACTGGGCTTACTGAACATTTTCAGAGCAAATGTCATTCTGCTAAAGTAAGAAGGCATTTAAAAAAACACATTTGACTGTATTATTGCAATTGTTATCCTTTGCCCCCAGAGGCTCCAGGTGCTCTTAATTCTCACTGGAGTGCTAAATAATCAATTCTTGCAGAAAAAAACCCCAAACCTAACAAATAAAGGTTAAATATGTTCAACTCATCATTTTTGGCAATGTCCCTTTAACTCAGGTGTCAGCTGGAGGGGTTCTTGCCACTGCTTCTTCTGTTACTCTCTGAAAATCCCACTAGATACCATAGCAACAGCTGGATCACATGCTCTTCAGTGTGCTCTCTGTAAGCAGATGTGAACAATGCTGGCTAATAAAGTCTCAACAAGTGTTGGACAGTAAAAGGACTAAATTCAGCCTCTACATTTTTTTTAATAACTCCCAGCAAAGGCTTTCTCTCATTTCTTATGACACAGGTAAATCTAGATCTGAATGCAAACCAGATTCAAGTTACTCCCTCGCTTAATAAAAAGACCATCAAGGTGGCTGATATTTTACAGCTATTTTCTCCCCATCCTATGTAAGGAATTCATGGAAGTCTGAGACTGAAATACACTTCCATATTCAAATGTGTTTGTGGTGCCTAGATAAATACTCTGTCTGCTTTATTGATGGGTTAGTCCTGCTATTAAATTGACTGCATTTTTTGATATCTTTTCAAACTTCATCCAAAGAAGGAACCAGAACTATTCATATGTCAATTAATGATCCATATTCAATCCTGCTCTTATTATTTTATGTATGTGTGGTAAACATTTCAAGTAATACAGGCCAGTTTGGCCCAATAACTATGTCATTGTGTTTTAAATCACAGAATAAAGCTTCTCACATGTCAGATGACCATTTAATAATGCCATAGCTTAGAGGAAGTGTTCATAATCCTTTTCCGCAACTAATGCGGAAAATCTATGTACATCCTTAATTATGTTCATATTTAGGCAAGCAAAAAATGATAATTCTCTCCTTTAATGTGACTTCTGCTTCCAAGTATCTCCCTTAAATTCCTCCCATATAACACCATATGCAGTCTCAGCTGTGTCATACTCCCTAGATTCAAAACCGACTTGCAATGCTTAGAGTCTGTAGCTAAGTCAGACATTGTGTAATCAATCTCCACTTTAATTATGGGTTCTTACAAGGACAGATAAATCATACCTCTTTGCAGCATGATAGAAGGGCTAAAATCCAGAACAGGGAAGGAGAATATGAAATTTATTCTGTTATGCAACTAGATTGAGGTTTAGTAGTAAGAAATCAATGTTAATACTTCTGATGAAAATCTCAAGTAATTCAGTGATTTGTAAAATTTGAAGTGTCTCTGAAATTGCAGGTGCCTGTGGAGTTCTTAGACTAATACTTGTTTATAGTGTTTGCATTAATTTAGATGCAAAAACTGAAGGGATCCTTCTCTTTTACAAAGTTGCTTTTCATTACATACCATCAAGTTAGAAAGCCAGGGAAGAAATCTTAAGCTGTAATGTCTGCTGCTGATTTTAGCTCTTTTTTCTATATAAAGACTAGTGAATATGTGTGTATGTGCCTTACAGAGGGTCAGCTCCTGTCACCCTCTTGGAGGTGATATAGGAAATTTTCAGTGATTACTGGATGTGCTCACTGGTAAGGCCAGAGTGAGGGAAACAGTCTCCAGTCAAGTAAAATTACAGCCGCTGCTCCGAAGCCTGAGATCATTGCATAGCACACTGTCTGACAGGCACTTGGATGCATGGCTTCCATAGGTCTGGAACAGGCTCTGGGCTGTGTAAAAAAGCACTAGTGCTTGGACAGGGAGGGCATGAAGGGTGGAAGGAACACAGGATATTAATAGCATCATAGTGTTTACTTGGTTGGGCAGATGAAGGTTTAGATGGGATTGTATCTGGCATTCACAGTGCCTGTGTCTGAGCCTCTCCCATGTGTGTCTCTGGGAGAACAGCACATAAATGGAAAGGACCTTCTCAGTAGGCAAGGAGGAGAAACTGAAGGCACTGAGTATCCTGATGCTCAGAGCAGCTCAGATTTACTGCCAGTCTCCTCCTGGAGTGCCTGTCACTGCCATGGGCTGCTGTGCAGCAGGCAAACAGTCTGGAGGGTGACCCACCCTGTCCGTCCTCAGCACGAATTGCCCAGGCCAGGTGGGCCAAGGATGCTTGTCCTGCTGCTGCAGGAGACACAAGTCTGTGGTCCCCAGACTGTTGGTTCAGTGTTTCTCACAGGAACAGCAGAGGAAGCTGGAACAGTGCCAGTGCTCTGTGAATAACTGGAGCAGTTCAGGCTGGGAAGATGAGCTGTTCCATGGAAGCTGGAGCGGCTGTTAGCCCCTGCCCTGCCACCAGGGACTGGTCTTCCCTGCCAAACCACCCAGCTCCAGGGAGGATGCAGGCGCAGGCCTGTAAGTTGATACTGCACTTAAATGATTACAGGCTCTTTACCTTCAGCCCTACTGCAGCTGACTTGAGGAAAAGCAAGTCCAGAAATCTAGTTCTGTCTGTCTGAGGGATGCTGAATAACTGGGCTAGTTAAACCAGGCTAAATCAGAAATTAACAGGCATTGCCCAGGGGATGGTCTTGTAAGCCATGAGTGAAGGAAATAGGCAAGTAATCATCAGCAACTCCTAGGAGGATGAATTGCATAGAGATAGATTTAAACTTTGGAATAACAATTGTGTTTATAAGTGGAAACAATTTACTTGATTGTTTTATTTGTAGTCATTGTGCAAAAGCATTTTTCTCAAAACTCCTGGATAGACCATGTATGTTGTGTTCGTGGAAGGAAAAAGTCATTCTTACAGCATAACCATAATCACAAAGAGACTGTTTCATCTCAGATCTGTTTACTGACCTTTCACCACCAGAAAATGCTTTTTTACTGCAGTCTGTGGCAAGAGAAATTCCAGAGAATTGTAATACGTGCAATTAACTGAGGGTCAGCATTGCAGCTAGTATAAATCAGGGTGGCTACAGCTTGGAGATATAGCTGCTTACATCAACTGAGTGTCTGGCCCCAGGAATGTAAAATAAGATCTACTCTACAGAATGAGACCACTGTTACTGAGGACCCCATGACTAGCCTTTGTATGGTGAGAAAATGCATGGTTAATAGGATTTTGCTATTAGTGAATTTGATCTGATACTGTGCTTTATTTTATTCCAGACCAGCCTGGCAGATATTTAGCATCAACAAAGCCAAGACCGTAAGAGCATTTCTTACCTTTTGCGAACATTTTCCTAAGCTCACTGTTGCTCCCCAGAACTCAGGAGCTCCAGGCACAGGAGCCCACAAGCAGGCAGTGTAACAGGATGGCCCAGGGCAGCTTCACCCCATCGAGGGTGCCCTGGAGTTGGGGCTGCCAATACAGCTCTGGCACCATCACACTCCTCACAGATGTTGAAATGCAAACCAGAAAAAACAAGGTGCACCTCTTCATTTCTTGGCAAGTACTTAAAATAGAAGTACTCTGACCTATTTTTTCAAATGTCACTCCTGTCTTGATATTCCCATGTAGAAAACAAGCTGTGTGTCACTCTTTGCAGCAGCTCTCTTCTCAAAGGCTTCAGGCTACATTCAACCCAGCAGTCCCATATAGGGGAATAGCCACCTAGCCTCACTGAAAGCAGGGATTATTTGACAATGGCTCAGAGTAACCCTTTTCAAGGCTTGAAGAGCACAACAACTCAAATAATAGTCACTGCTTGCTTTGCTCTTTTCATGCTCCCTCCTAGCTTGGCACTGTAGGAATAAAAATGCTCTGTTAGAAGTTAATGCACCCACTGTGTTGCTCACCCTTCCTGTAATTTACAGGAGTTAAGGATACCAGTAAGGTCCAAGAATAACAGGGATTTCTGCTGCGTTCCAAGATACCTTGGCAAAGTCTTCTGATAGATTAGAAGGCAAAGTAAACAGTTTTAATGCAACCTCCAGGCACTATCACCCATATCTGACTTAGAATGTCAGTGAAGCCAGTCTTGAAGAAGTCTTTGCCTGTACAGTGGCTGGTGCCTCTGTGCCTCGGGGCAACAGAGCAGAGAGGGGCATGGGGGAAAATGCCTGAAGGCCAGTGCTCGGCTGGGCGAGAGCCTGGCCCAGAAGCACCCGACGACGTGCTGGCTGTGGGTGGGCACAGTGCTCTCCTCATGCAGCAGTCTGAGGGTCTGAGGACTGGGGACAGCATCCAGCAGAACAGAGCATCTCCCATGTTTTATGGAGCCTCTGTTGGTGCTTCCCACCAGCTGCTGCATTCCCTCACACACAGTGCTCTCCTTGTTCCTCTGAAGCAAGGACAAGCCTTTCCTGCTGCCTCCTCTCACTAATGGTGGAAAATCCATAGGCCAATGCTATAGCACTCATCATTACAAGATGGGAGCTTTTCTCCTGAACTTCTTTACTTTTATCTCTGAGGTGTTTAGAGATGGGAAGAAAGATGCCTTTTCCTGATACCTTACCTGATGATGTGACAACTTGGACTGTCATCACAGGACAAATGTTTTCTGCAGCAGCTGGGGAAAATAATTAGTACAGCAGAGGTATAAGCAATCCTGCATTGTCTGTTCCTCAGCAAGAGAGGCCTTAGGCTTTGGTTGCCTGAGCAGCAACATGAAAAAGTGGTGTAGTCTGAGGGATCTATTCCATTAATCTGAATTAACTTGCAGCATAGTTTGATCATTCGGCTGATTGAGAACACTCATCTTTGACCTCTCTTGCTTCTCAGTTAATGCCTTCTGGTCCTCCTTGGTACCAGCATGGGTAAAACAGAAGTCTTCTGGAGGGGAAAACAAGAGTTTCTTAATCTGCTGTGCATGTTGTGTGGCTGGACTCAGAGGGCAGCTCTTTCCCAGAATGGATTTTATTTTGCTCTTCATGGGCTACAGCTGTTGCTGAGCAAACTTTTCTCTCCTCTTATTTGCAGAGCAGATTGCAAACTTTTCAGGCTACTTCAAATAGCACTCTGGTTGAACATGAAATCCTTGCCACCAAGAGGTCTGTCATTTGGCAGATGAATAGCATCATTGCTAAAGTTTTAAAAGGAGTAGTAAGTCTTCCACCCTCTGTGTCTTACAACTATCCTGAGCCTGTGGAGCTCACAGCTCTTTTTCAGGAGAGAGACAAATATATGTAGAGAGCTAATGTGCATGTAAATCTCTTCCCCGTATATGCTGCCTCTGCCTGTGTTGAACCTTGCCTTGGTATGAACTGTCAAAATATCTAAAACTTTTTAGCATTGATTGGAGTGACTGTCCACTCTGAAGCCACTCTTCTGCTGGGTTTCTCTGAATTGGGGAAGAAATAAAAACTAATTGAGAGGCAGCATGACGATCAGTAACAGATTCATACTGATCAGACTCAGAAACATTCATACTGAAAGGCTGCAGACTGACCCTCTCTCTGCATAACTGCTGTTACATATATTGACAGAAGAGAAGGACTTCTCTGTCTGTGCGGGATCTTCCAGGGGTCCTTGTAATTCTGCCAAACTCTCATCTCGCTTATTGCCCCTTGTGTTGAGAAGAAGCATAAATCTGACATTGTTGTAAAGACCTGTTCCTACCCCATGGAGAAATTCCATTATAAGTGATACAGAACCTGCTCCAGGTTTACACACAGGGTTTCAAGATTCTAGAACAGACTGTAAGTGCTAAGAGAAGCAACTTCATGATAGACCACAGCTCTAGCAAAAAAAAAAAATAGTAATTACTAAGCCACATAAGGGTATAAATGCAGAGACTAACAGGCAAACTGTCTGAATCTGGTAGTTACTTTCAGCCTGAGTGTGGTCTTGTATGGTATCACCCTGCCCACGTGGTTTGCTTTGGAGGGGCTGCCACTCCCTGCTTCCATAAAAACAGAGAGGGAAGGACTGAATCTGCCTCCTACTGCCTGTCAGAGCCCAGGTTCTAAAATCAGGGACTGCTCGCACTACAGCAGGGCTCAGGAGTGGATGCCCAGTATACAGTGACCATGAAACAGGATGCACCTGGAAGTATGTGCATCTTCCAGGAAGACCATGTAAATCTAGGACTCAAGTGACTTTAGTCTTGGGTGTCCAGGAAGGATGACAAAAGGTGAGAGTTGTAGTGCAGGGTGGCTGCAATTTCTTTAACTCCAGCCATGCAAAAGCTGTCCATTCACAGGAGAGCAGCATTCGTCTCTCATGTGTGCTGATTCAAGGGATGAAATTTCTTCCAGTAAAGCAGGACCTGTTGCCTATTTACCTTTTCCCAGAGTTTCCTTCTGTGCTGAATGAATCCAAAGGCAGTGCTCACTCAGACTAACATCTGAATGTAAGCTTCATTTTGTTTTCAAGAAAGGGTCAAACACTTGATCTTGTGAGCCATCACCATAGGCAGCATATTTTCCAGTATCAGCACATCCCAAGAATGACAAATACCTGCAGCTGGCTCACTCACCAGTCTCTAGCACTGCCAAATCAGAAACTATGCCCAACTTTAAATCTGCTCTAAGTTACTCTGGACCTGAGACCACGCAGTATACTCTGCTCAAACACCAAAGCAAGAGAGCAACTCCACCTTCCAAAAGTAATTTAGCCCACTATGACCTGCATACTGAAAAGCCTCCTTTGGCATTGGCATGCTGATTTAAACATGGCAAGGGGAAGAAGTTAGCATCTAAAATTAAGATGCACAGGGCACAGAAGAGTCTTGCTCTGCTTCTTGCTTCATATTGCACCAGAAAGAGAGGGAGCAGAGATGAGTTTTGTCTGTGTTTGTTTCGTTGGGGTTTTTAGTTTGGTTTTGGTTTTGGGAGGTTTTTTATTTCCAGTATAACACAGAGAAAACTAATCCCTTTCATTTAGCAAATCCATTTTGTTTCTTGGAGGGTTAAATCCTGCTTGCCTTAAACAAATGAGTAATCCAATTGGCTTCAATGTGACAACTCCCAAAAGGCAAACAGGATTTGACTCCCTTCAGAATGTAGTACATAGTTTTTGTGAATGAGCTATTTAAAACGCTGGATACTTTGTGTGCTAGCTCGGGTGCTGCCCTATAAACCCATGATGACTGTATCAGCCAGTTTTTCTTCTGCTGAAGGTATAAATGGCTTCCTATGGCTCTAAATTTAAAATAGGGCCTCTAACTACAAATCATAAATTTGACTATGCTGGTTTTGTAAGATGGAGAGAGGAGGGAGGAGAAGGAAGCCGTCTCTGAAAGCAGTAGTTAGGGCTAATTTACTGGATGTTTTAATTTCTTGAGAGTCACAAAATCTCCTAGGATTCTTGCAAAACTAGGAGCTCTGTATCTCTAACATGAGAGACCAAGAGTGACTGAGCCACATTGCGTAAACTTTCCCAATTTTCTGACACCAGGGGCTTTCTCAACTCATCACTGACTGAATTCCTACGTTCTTACTAAGCCTTTTCCCAAGGCAGCAGATATTTGAGTTTGCATTTATCTCACGTTTGCTGCTGACATTGCAGGCTGTTTTCAGAGTAACGTGAATTTCTTTTGTTTGTCTTCTCTGGTTACTTCACAAAAGACAATTAGACACCTCCCAGCACCCACTTGCAGTGGCTGCACCACCACAGGAGTGAACTCCCTTGACAAAAATATCCACACTGGCAGGAGACTGGATCAAGAAGATAGTCAACAGTCCATATACATGAAACCCATCCAAGGACAATAGCTTCAGTGATCTAACTATGAGAGCTGAAAAAATGTGGAAAATATCCCACTGGCTATTCAAAAACAGTCAGATGTGTAGAGGCACTGAGACCAAATAGCAAGAAAGAGGAGAGAAAATTGCAACAAGTACTGTGCCAAACACATTTTATGTTGATTTTACTATGCCAAAAGACAGACAGTACCATCAGACAGAACTTACATGCCCTAAGGTCCTCTTTACTTGCCCTGATGGCTCAAATTGCAGTCTCCCACTGACCCAGATCCCTTAACAAGTAGAAAAATTCAGACAACTTGCATTTTTAGAAGAATATTTTTGCACTCTTTTTTTTTTTTTTTTTTTTTTTTTTTTGTCAAAGTAAGGCCTACAGAAGGAGAGGGGGAGAGGAGAAAGTTCTTATATAAAGGATAGGGAGTTCTGATGAGACTTGTACTCTTGGCTGCAAAATAAATTGTCAAAGAAAATGAGAATGCAAGTGCTTACACCAGGAGTGAATATAGCTCAAGGTTTCATTTCCTGGGCACTTCTCCCCGATAATCCAGACAGTGTCATTAGGCTCATCTGTGCCACAGTAATCAATCTATATAACACAACTGCATGCAGTGCACCTCACTGGGAGGGAGGGTAATGCAAACTGCCATAGGCATTTTTAACTTGTGCTATTCATTACTGAAATCAAGCATTATATTTTAAAGAAAAGTTTTTGTATTCAGGATCACCTCAAACCAAAATGCTGGATGTGAATACCTCCTGTCTGCTGTACAAAGTTAGATTTAGGATCCCTTTGGAGCAAGGGACTCTGTATTCCAGTGCTTTGCCCAGGCTGTGAGGGTGAGAACAGCTACAGCCCTATGGCAGGAGAAGGGGACTGTGGCCAGTGTTGTATCCTGCCCTTGGCAGAATAAAATGCTGGAGATTTAGGGCAAGTTTGCAGGCTGTGCTGTTCTCTCCTGAGAAACTTCACAGGCAGGACCATGCAGTCCATGACTATTTGAAGACAACTGTTGCACAGCTCCTTAAATTACTTACAAGAACTTCGATTTCAGTAATGAATGGATTTAATTTTGGTAAATATGAAACAGACTCCCCAGCCTTCAAAGAGCAAATATAATTGGAAAAGAAGATGGAAGTCATCCATGAGCTAATTTGCTCTTTTGCCCAACTGAGATGAGATAGTCCCCTGGAGTCTATTTTCCTAAGATTTTTTTCCTCTGGTCTAGTCAAATGTCCTAATTAATAGATCTCAGTAGAAAAAACCCACAAAATTAAAATAATCCAAATCTCATGGTAAGATCTGAAGTGCTTTCCAGTTCCACTGTGCAAAAATTTGCCTCCCAACAGCATGTGGGAAGCCCCGAGATCTGGGCTACTGCAGGGGCTGTGTCAGTGTAGAGGTGGACTGTGGGAAGGTGAAGGTGTATGAAGCTGTACAAACCTCATCCATGTGAGTGTCCCAGATGTGGGGGTTCTGTGTCACATGGAGGATATTTCCAAGCCACCTTCTGGGAAATCACTGCCTCAAATCTTGCTCATTTGAACTAGGTATTCCAAATCCCCTACTTATCCATACAAATATTTTCCTTTAATCTTATAAAAACATTTAAAATTTTTGTCTTAAAGGTCAGAAAAGACAAAACAGTACTCAGCTGCCC
The DNA here is from genome assembly GCA_013396735.1 of Grallaria varia. Lineage (NCBI taxonomy): Eukaryota > Metazoa > Chordata > Aves > Passeriformes > Formicariidae > Grallaria > Grallaria varia. Next base: position 268,890 of record VWZG01009763.1, on the reverse strand, counting down.
TCTCCTGAAATCCTGTTGCTGTAAAGTGGAGTGAGATATCAGGCTGAGGGTGATTTAAAGGGGAATGATTTACAGATTTGCAAAGCAGAAGATTTATAGTTACAACTAAGGCTGCTTTAAGGTTAAAAACTTCTGGTTTGAGAGCTTGCAGTGTAATGTAGGAAGAGTGAAGCAGGATTGTAATCATGAACCCAGCTAGTCAACCGGGCTGCACTTAGAGAAATTTCAATTCAGTAGAAACCCAATGATTTCTTTTCTGTGAAAAACAGAAGCAAATGTTTCAGTGAAAACTTCCCTCTTTTCAACAAATACAAGTCTAGAAGTGTGGGTTTTTTCCAATGTCAACTGCCAGTAAGCACTATAAATGCATCCAAGAACAAATACAGTTAAAGGAAAAAGAAGCCAATCTTTTTGCTGAGAGATACCATGAGTTCAGCTGAGATGTCTGAGCACATTGGGTGTCCAGTGGTGCTGCTGGATTCATAATCCTTTCCAGATAACTGTTTGAAGAAAGAAAGCTTAACCCCATTTGACCTATGTTTACTTAGAGTGTCTTTTACTTTAGCAGCTTGAGCCACATACAAAGGGCCTTGTTTTTGCAATGATTTTGATAGATTTTCAGGGAAACAAATGCGCCTAATTCTGAGAGAGGGCTGATGTGGTTTGTGCCTCTGGAAGTTGACTTGCAGTTCGTTAACCCTAGTTGCAGCTGTTGAAATCTGTTGTGCCAAAATAATGGAACGCAGCCCTGATTTCCTCTCTTCTGGGTCAGGTCTTGGCAGCGAGTGACGTTCTCCGCTCTGAGAGCAGCTGGGGTCACTGGCTCTCAGAGAATTAGGCTCTCTGTCTCCTGTGGAAAGTCTTTGGTCTGTTGTGGTTGTTGCTTTGATTTTCTAGTGATGTGTATTTTTATACATGTCTGTAAAAACAAACACAGTTTACCCTACTGCCACACAGATCCCTTGTGGTCCCTTGCCAACAATGTCAAGTCAATGTTATACTCAAGACCAGGAATGACTCATTTTTTACAACTGTGGTCTTCTGAGAACATTGCAAAGGCTACAGAGGAATGGTTTCATTCAGAAGTATTTCCTGCATTACCATCAGTGGCTTATTTTTCCTGGGTCTCCACTTCCTTTGCTTTTCCAATAGTTTGGGTGTTCTATATTTAGCCAGTTCACTGAAGCACATGTGGGTAACTGAACTAAGTGCTTATACAAAAGCTTTTCCCTTGAATTTCTGCCTTCATAGTAGAACCCCCTGTAATTTTACTGTCTTGTCACTCCCACTCATTCCTGCTGAATCCAGCTGTATAAGACTTTAGCAGTGCACATTGCATTTTTAATTTACTGTGTGCCTCTCCCTCAAACGAAAAGCAGATGACATCTGCTGCCAGGGTGACTCAGCACAGGAAGAACTGCAATCGCAACCTATCAGCTTGTGCTAAATAACTCGACCCATTTATACTTCAGAAGTCAGTCAAATGCAAATGCCAGATACTAGATTAGGGTGCAGGTGGGTGGGGATTGGAATGAGCCTGGGAGAGGTGAGGGAAGGGACAGACAGTGTCCCCAAGCTACACAGGCAAGCACCGGCACAGGGACCAGTGGTGGTGCCTGGACCACTACCCTGCAGTCCTGGGCAGGGTGTGGGCTGAGGGGTAGCCCACCCAAACAAAAATAACAGGCAAAGGTGTTACTGCTGTTGATGGAGGAGAGAGAGATATGCAGGGGGAGACCAGGGGAGCCTGTATGAACCTGCCTTCTGCTGCAGGAAGTATTAGGGAAGGTAAAATGACTGGTTTCACAGGTGGCTCAGACAGGATGGCCTGCGGGCAGCAGAAGCTTGCAGGAAGCAGTTGCTCGCTTTATCTCCAGCAGTATTTTGGGAGGAAGAAGAGAGGACACAATCCTGCACAGGCTTTGAGGTACAAACAAAAGACATTAGGTAGCCAACAGTTAATCCAGTGAAAAGGTGCTTCCCTGCCTTTGTAACAATGGATTTTCATTTCCAAGTGGACAAGGTCTTTGAAGGGATAACAGGTTAACAGTCTAATGCTTCTTGGTCTGCCTGATCAAGTGTCATTTTCCAGCAGTGCTTACCAGTGTCCAGGCTTGTTTTTCATTGGAATGTCTTGTTTTCACAAGGTCATGTTTGGTGGTGGAGCCTTAAAGGGACCTGTATGTGTGAAGATGTCATTGATTTTAGCATACCCACTGGAAGGTGTGATTGTTTAGAAGGCTGTTACAGAGGAGCTGGGCTTAGTGCTGCTTTTTTTTGTGTATGTGACAACATTGTAATATACTTGTCATATTTTCCTTCAGAGTAGAAAGAGCTTTCTGTGGAGCTCTAAGCTAAGCCTCTCCCTGAAAAAGGATTTCCTTATTCAGAGTTGAGGAAACTGAACCAAGAAATGATTCAGTGCAAGTTCTCAGAATGATCTGGAACCTATTTCATGTCTCTAGTGGAAGACGGCAGGTTTTGTGGCTGAACCTAGTGCAGGAGTTCTTTATCCTTTCTGTGACCTAGAAGTTATGTTAGTGTTATGTACTTCCATGTCCTCATCTGTCTGTTTAAAGCAATCAGCATGAGTTCTAAAATTACAGTGATTGTGTTTGGAAAAATTAATGGCTGAGGAGAAATGCCCAAGAACTCCTGCTGGAGTGAAAGCATGAAGAATTTTCAGGTTCTGTTCTTCAGTCAAAAGCCTCTTTTGTCCTCTAGTAATGTGAATCCAGTTTCAGGTGTCTCCCTTTTTAGGAGCAAAAGGTCCTAGATTACTTTCCCCTGAGATAATTTGCAGAGCTCTGTGCAAGTCCTCGTGGCTTTGACTGTACAGCACTGCAATGTGTGAGTGAGAGGACATGGAGGCAGCTGGCATTCATTCCAGAAATACATGGGCATTGGACTTTGCCAGGGCCACGCCTGGGAATGTCTCAGCTCTTCCACTGCAGGGATGCAAAAGCACAGATAGTTTCTTCAGCAGAGCTGGTTAGTTCAATCTGGCAAACTCACCTACCTGCCTGGAAAACAGTTTTGTGTTTTAAAGGTCCTTATCCTTCAAAGGTGTCTGAGTCTTTGTGCAGACTCACTCAGAGAATGCTCTGAAAAAGGTGGGCTTTTGGCCACTATGTGTGTGACAAAAAGACAGCCACAAAGAGGGTTTTAATTTCAAAATGCCACATCACATGCCTTACGAAATGATATAAAAAGCTACAGCTGCTCTGCTAATAATTCTCCATATGCTTTAAAATGAAACACTTTATGAACTTGCTATCTTTCTTATACATCCTTTATTGCCATCTCCAAGCAGCCTCAAGCTAGCTATGTTATCATATCAATAAATGAAGTGTCCATCTTGCTGTCTCTTCCACACAGATAGCCTTTATGAACACTAGCAGCCCCTGTAAAGTCAACTAAGCCACTTGCATGTATAGAAGTGTTTGCAGTGAAATTTCAAGGCTTAGTCCCAGCTTTCATTTTGTTTGATTATGTTTCATGGGCATATGCAGCCATTTCCCAGCCCTTATCTATCAAGCATTCATCCTTTTAGTTACATGGGAAGAAATAAAGAAAAGAGCAATCTACAACATGAGGGTGCTTCAAAGGGAACAGTGCTATCTGCAGAGAAACACATACACACAGCCTGCTGCCCATAAGGAGCGGGATGAAAAAACTAAAGCAGCACAGAGGGAAAAAATAACACAGAGAAGGCCAGCTGTGCCTTGAGGCATGGTTTCAGTTGTCATGTCTACTGTAGTATAGAAGATGCACCTTATTTTCATTAGGATGAAGTGAAGCTGAGCTGCCAGACAGTGCCCTTAGATCCTGAGTGCACTCTCCAAACATAACATGTAAAAAATGCAGAATAACAGCTCTATGCGAATGGTGCAGCCATTCAAAGTGCATGCTGTGAGTACCCTGTGGTTTCATGGCCTGCTCTGATGCAGCTCTAATGTCTGAGCCCGTGTCACCAGGGACTGGCAGGGATGTTAGCCACTGCCCAGCCCTTCCAAACAGTATATAAGGCCGACTGAGGACAGGAAGTGTGTCAGAGCTCTAAGCTGCCCATCACTGGAACTAGAGATCTTTAAAGAAGAGCACAGTGAAAATACAAACTGTGTTAATTCAGTAGTATACCGCAAAAACACTGTGTGAGCTGTGTTGTAAGTAATCAATACTTAATGTCACAGTCAGCACTTCACGGTTTCAGAAATACCATCTTAAAGGTAACAAAGCACTCAAAGGATTAAAAATAATCTTCACATTTCCTGCTAAGATAAGCGGGGGATGTTTGCACTGGGTTGATCCTGTTCTGTTACTCTCATTCTATAGCACACAAAACAGTGCTCTATTGTCTTATACTTCAAAAACCATCTTCTCCTTCACCAAAACAAGAATAATTCTCATTTGAAATGAACAACCCCATCCCCATTTTAAGGGAAAAAGAAAGGAGTCATGCCTTTTTCTTCAAATAATAACTTCCTGTATTTATCTCTGAAGTTCTCACACGTAGTTGATCTGCTGGGTAATAAAGTATACATCAGCACTGGAAGGCCAGTCATTAGGCACACATGAACTGATCACATTAATGCATAATTAGCACATAATTTTCTGGAGATCCCATATGGCTTTAATCATATCATTACCAACAGCAGCATATCATATCATCCAAAAGGAGCGGGTCAAGCCCTGACCTTTTTCTAGAGTACATGTTCTGATAATAATAGATGTTATTTTTGGCTAGAAATAGATTTGTGGTGTAATTTATGACCCAGCTTATTTTTTTTTTTTTCTTAAGAATGAATGTTGTCTTTGATGATCTCGGTGGTGATGTCTGCTATCTTGCTGCTGTGGCCGACAATAACATAACAAAGCCGACTGGATCACCAGCTCAGTCTTACAACTGAGTGAGAGTCTGGCATTTTACCAGCTCAAATAGTGCTGCACTGGCTGCAGGGCCCAGGAAAAAAATGCAAATATTTCAGCTGTGTAGACAGCTATACAAATAGCAAAGCAGAATAGGCAGCCTCATTTAGGGAGACAAAAGATGTATGTGATGACCTACTTCTTTCAAGTTAAACAAGTAAAATCTTATCCTGGGTCATTGTTGCAAGGTCCTCTCCCCTGCGAATGTGCACAAAGAGCAATGCACTATATTTGCCTTTTGGCAGCATGACAAGAGCCCAGAGAGGATGTTCTGTGGTCAGGTCTCTCTGTGCCCTGTCTGTGTGCCTGCTGTGTGTGTGGTCAAGGTGCCTGGGGCTGACTAAGGACACAAGGCAGCAAATGCCAGGTCAAGGCACCACATTTTCTTCCAATTTGTCTCTGCTCCTCCACCAGCATCTTTAGTGTTGCCTTCCACTGTTCCCTCTATCTCCCTGTGGGCCCTGCTTCTCTTGCACTCTCCTTTTTTCTTGAGGGAGTGCTGAAGTTTGCAGGTAAAGTGGAAGCTGCCTCCTCTCTGCTGAATGCCCAGCACCTTGGTCATTCTCCCTTTTTGGCACTGTAGACTTGGACGTTTGGGTGCAATAGAGGTTTCTTTGCCCATTTCCGTCTCTCAAGTCTGGCACAATGAGCAGTCTGAGCTGAGATATTTTTGGCTGACAGTGTCCCAACATGCAGTGCATGGCGCAATTTACTTGGCTTTGCGTCTTACCACAGAAATTAACAAAATCCATGCGATGCTTCTTGCCTATCAGGAAGCTATATTCTGCATTAATCTCTCATTCAGGAGACAGGCTGTGTGACAGAGAAGATTAATCCTAGCCATAGATAACACTTCCTGTCTTTAAATAGTCTCGGTAGATAAATAACTTCTATAATGAAACACTATCCCACAGTGGGGTTTTGGTCTAAGCCAGGAACTGTTGAGTTTTAATTCTGGCTTTCAGACAAAATCTCTTTGTGGATAGAAGTAAGTAGAAGCCTGGTTTTATTGGGTTTGGTTTTTTTGGTTTTTTTTTCACAGAGAAGGTACATCCCCAGCTTTTTTCACACTCCTCAAGAATTCCAGCTCTTCAGCACCTACAAATCCATCCCTGCTTCTCTTGCCACTTCTTTTCCTATATGTAGACATAGAGTTTTCCCTGCAGATGTATTGAAAGGATAAATTCCTCAGTGTCAGAAAGATTTCTGAAGATGCAGGTTGTGGCTTGAGGCAGATTCAGTCATGCACAGTGCTCAGAGGTTGCTCCAGGGAGTCTGCGTTGTCATCATGGTCCCCACCAGTACTCAGTCTATACCTGGAAAATACACCCAGCAGACCTCATTCTTGAATCTGGGTCATACAGACCTCCACTACTGCTCAGGGGTAAGATCTGGTCCAAAGCCCATTAAAATTAGCAAGAGTCTTTCCTAAGTTAAGTAGGTTGAGTCAGGGCTTTGCAGGTCCATGAACCCCAGCCTTCCCCACCTCTGGATAGCACAGAGATGATCTAACACACAGCTGCCTTCTGAGAGCCTCTTTACACAACTGGGGAAGTCTTGGCCTCTGGACATAAATGACTTTACCATGGGCACAGTCCAAATGGGATTTAAAAAATAGTATTCAGACTCGTGCAATCTCTGTGCAGTACTTGCTGTTTAAATCCTCTTTCAAACCACACAGAAAAAGAACATGCATTGTAGGGATTTTCCTCAATTTTCTTACACCAGACCAATCAGGGAGAAGGGGCTCTGACTACCACATCTTAGGACGAGGGCAGAAATAAATGGAAACAGCAAAGCAAATGCTGTGTGTAGGAATCTCATGCTTGCCAGGACATTTCAAAATAAGGTCTATGATGAGATAAAGTCTTTGAAAGAACTTGAATTTATTTAAGGATCTTTTCCATTCTACCATGCAAAATGAATGGGCTACATGCTGGAAGTTCATACTAAAGAGAGCTGTGCAGATGCAAGAGCATCTGCAATTTTAACTTTAAACTAGCTACAGATGGCAATCTCCACATCGCCAAGGCTGTGCTCCTGCTGCTGCCAGGCCCTGAGCTGGCTACACAGCACTACAGAGTTGCCTGTGGTTGTGTTGGTACCTACAGTACCTTATCAAACACAGCCAAAGTAATAAGCGAAGACTGTGTTTCTGCATCTGTGAAGGTTGGCAGCCATGAGCAGAGCTGTGTATGAGCTCTGATTAACATTTGAGGTAATAACCCATTATTCCTCCTTAATGGTGAGAGAAGGAGTCCTATGGTGGTGACAGGCAAAGCAGCGCTGTGGCCACTAACACTGCCTTTTAATGCACCATGCAACAAACAGACAGATGAAACCAGGTTCCACTCTGTGGCATAATGATTTTTCCTGGTGCACATGCAGGCACAAGGATCTCAAGGACTGAAGGGAAGTGGTCTGTGATCTTTTTTCAGAGAAAGGTAGGAAATAAGAACCAGTACCTCTCCCCCTGTTCTCTCAAGAGGAGCCAGTCACTATAGTAATGGTTAACCAAAAAATCAAATCAGCTCACCTGTTTAGCATCCCAGGTCAAGCAGTGAGAAGCAAATCAAGTTTCTATTTCATGGATGAGAAGCAGGGAAAGTCTTTTAGCTGTGTTTATGATTTGCTAGGCAATTACTGGGAAAGGACTTGGGCAATGTGATTGAATGACTATGTCAGTTCAGTATTGCCTGTGAGTAGCTGTTAGAGGTGCTTTTTCCCAAAACCACTTGGAAGTCCAGGCAACAGGTCTTCAGAGCACAAAGGCTCCAGGTACCCAGCTCTTCTCAGAAGACAATGGTACCTCTGTCCAGGATGGAAACTGCACAGCTAGTTTTTATGCCTTTTGTTTTGTTTTGTTTTGTTTTAAACCAAATAGACCAAACAGCAAAATCCTTATTTTGATAACAATTGCATTCAAATTGAATGAAAATTCTGACTGCTAGGGGCTAATAACCACGAAGAACATTGTTGTCAGAAGGGTTCCAAGTAGAGTTCTCAAACCAAGTTTCTCTGCTGGCAGCCTACGCTACAGCTAAAGTATCTCAATATATGGTTAATGTTTTTGGAGGCAGTGGGAGGTCAGCATAGGAATCATTCATCTTAGTTAACTGTAACCTCTAGCATTAGATCAGACATCCTACTTAAAAATAGGCTTTAGATACTCTGAGTTAATATTTTAACTCTAGTAGATGAAATTTAAGCTCCAAATGTCATATTTAAACTCCTAAGTATAAATGGCCTGATTTTCCAGGGTGTTAAGCGTATGCAATGCCTATTGATTTCAGTAAGAAATGTGGGTGCCTTTCAACCATTTTGGAAAACCAGGCCATTGCACTTGGTCATTGATTCATGAATTTCTAACTTTAAGCTGAAGTTCTGCTTCAGCTTTAGCAGAAACTCACTTCCATGAAGTGGAACCCTTAAGTACCCTTGGCTTACTCCCTTCCAGCCCTATCTTGCATGCTCTGTTAAGTATTCATGTAAGACTGATTTTGAAGAAGCAAACAACAAAACCACTTAAATTTAAAATATTATATTTTTTAGTGCCAAATAGATAATTTCATAAACACATTAAAAATGGTTCCTTTCAGAGGGAGTGACCTTGTTTTTATACAATAATTACTGCTGAGACAGAAGGGAATTTGTACTGCAAAATTGTTTGCTTCAGTACAGATGACACGTTTCAGTGGGAAAGGCAAAGTTAAATACATAGTAAAGCTGAATAAAAACACTGGGTTCCAACCATATTTAGACTGTATCACAAACTAAATAACATCAGAAAATTAAAAATGAGCACTGCTTCTCCTCTTAAATCTAGATTTATTGTGTTCATCCCACATGATGCTTGTTCAGAAGGGAACAGGAATGCGTGTAGCAGAAGACTGCGTGCCAGGTCTGTGCTAGATTGAATGTACCAACTGTTCAAACACAGTCCTACTGGAAGGACAACAAATACAAAGCAAAACAAATATGCTTTAACTCATATAGCTTACACCAGCTCAGCATAAGCTACAGTGACCAAAATACTTTCCTCCTAGGACACTCACTTATTTGTTAGAGCTATAAATGCTGCCCAAAATTTCCTTTCTCTGATTGATTCTCATATAATGGCACATGCTCTTAGTGAACTTAACCTTAATCTTAGACTTTCAGAGAGAATTAACAGCATGTATTGCTTGCATACATCTCCTTGCCATGTGTGGATTCTTTAGGTTCAAAGGAGGCAGCAAATACATCAACACTTGGGAAGCTATGTGGATCTTGAAATCTTAAAGTGGGAAGCATTTATAGGAGGTTGCAAACAGTCTTAACTTTCACACAATGTGGCTGATGCAGATGAAGATCTCCAAAAACAGGTCAACAGAAATATGGAAATAATTAGACATACCTCTCAGAGATCAAGGGTAAGATGGGGAGGGAGCAGGTGGGGTTATAGAAGTTTTGGAGACCTAAGATTGTAGCAGAGGTCTGTTTTGAAAGAAGGAGGTCATTTGTTTTCAAGGGATAGGTCTGAACTTCAATATGTTCAATGCATGCACTGTTCTGCACACAGCTTTCTGAGCAGCAGTCAGTCAGGTTCTGGGTACATTCTCAACTGGAAGAGAAGTTATGCTTCTCCCCTCAGAATGCCCCAGGGTGCCTGCCAGTCCCCTGTCACATACTGAGAGGTGAAACTGCACAGGGAGTAGGTAACAGCAGTCCTGCTATCAGCTGCTTAACACAAAGCACTACCAGGTTACTCAGGGAAATCTAGAGCTGCAGTGATGTGGGCTTGGCATGCTGAGAATCTGGTTGCAATTTGACACTTGTATTTAGTGGCAGGGTTTCTATTTAGCTAGCTAAAATTGTTTACAGTGGTGTAAGAATAGCTCAGAACAGATCATACGCCCATTTTTCTGACTTTCCAGACACAACCATAATGTTTTAAACACAGGTGTTGGGCTCAGTCTCCTGTCTTTGACAATGTACACAACAAACCCATGACATAGTCATAGTTGGATCCTAAGTAAACCTGTACAATAAACAGGTTTGTGTTTGTCTGAGCAAACCAAAGACAAGGAACATATGGGGCACTGCTGGGGCTGATTTCTGGTTGGTTGTAAAACAAAAACCAAAGTGAGCACTGCTCATGGACTATTTAAAGGCGACACAGCTGCAATCATTCCCACTTCCCCAGCCTGGTGCAGCTGCATAGACTGTACTGACCATTTTTTGGCTGTGGTAAAGGGGAGTATCTTAGGAAGCAGCCACAGCTTTAAGAGCCTTGCCACATCCAGTGTATTATGAGCCCTGACACATCCTGACATCCCCTGCAGCTGCAAAGGGCCTGCCACTCCCCATCAAGGTCCCATTTCCAGTGAGACAGCAGCACAGCCCATCACCCTGAATGTTCTCCAATGCATTTGCAAATCACCAGGAGTAAGTCCCTGAAAGAACAGGCTTTTTTGTACCATTTATTGTTTGTACTCTTACAGAACTCAGGCTCCTGTGCAAAGATTTTGCCCTGGTGGAAGGAGATGGGTGGGGCTATTTGTCTGGAGCTGCTGAATCGGCCCTGCGGGACCTGTCAGTCTGTCCAGGCAGCTCAGTAGCTGAGGATGTCCAGGCTGGTCACTTTAACCAGAGCGGCCCCTCCACTGTGTCCAAGGGCACCAGGGGTACTCCCTGCTCACCAGCTGTTTGGGCAGCCAGTCTGTCACCCGGCTGAAGCAGCCTGGATCCACAGGATTTGCTGCCGGCTGCCCGAGCCAGAATTGGCACCACAGGCAGCAGGATGGGTGTGGGAAACCAGGTCCTGCCTCTGCTCTCAGTGCTCTTTTATTCACACATATGTGACAGAGCACATATGTTTTACTAAGGAGCTGGCATGAGTTTTGACACAATGCAAAAATTGGAAGAATATCCTGTGGAGGAAATGGGAAAGAAGGACTAGGATTATAAAAATAAAAGCAGACAATTGCACACATAAATTCTGTGAACTGTAAGCATTGCCAGATTGCTACTTTGAGACATCTGTATTCTTACTGGTTGCTTTGGTGATGTCAGCAATTTTACAGATGTCAAAATGGAGTGCAAATGGAAGAGGTTTGTAAAGGACTGTGCAGTGGCTTCATACATTTGTTCACAAAGCAGAAGATAGCTAGTAGTTATAGGAGGACAACTGGTCAGTAGAAGAGAAAGAAGTGGTTAGACTTTGATGAGCTTTAAAAGGATTTGAAACTTATGTGAAGAGGGTGTACTGGGCTGGGTAAATTGTTTAACATGAATGGACCTCTGGGAGGATCTGCAAGAAGAAGCAGGACAGCAGAATGACCCAGTATACACACAGCTTGAGAAAGAGAAGTGCCATTAAGGTGCTTCCAAGGTGACTGGAAGAACTCACTGAGGTTGTTAAACATGAACTGGCTACACCAGCTAAATGCAAAAGCAAGGAGTTGCTGGGGGATAATGGGTTCTGTCCTTTGAAGCTATTTTCACACGGTGATATCCAGTTTGTTACTGGTTGGTATATACAACAGATGCTGCAAGTTTTTTTTGTATCTGTTTTAAGCTTAGTTGTCAGATAAATAATCAGAAAAGTGATAGGTTTTAAATCTAATTTAACGAATAACTTTAAAAATAAATTTATAGATTTTTCTGATTGCATATTTATAGAAAGGCATTTAACAAGAAGGCAACATCCAGTTATGGGTGTAGTTTGACTTACAGAAAACATACCTGAGACAATATGATAGCGACTCAAAAGAATCTATTAGGTCCTCTCTTGCTCTACATGTATATGTTCATACAGTACAAGTGAAAAATGTGTTTCAAGATTCAAACAGAAGACAAGGTACCTTTCACCTAGACAGTATAATTTTGCAGGATTTCCCACATGACCAGTACCAACCTGTGAAACTGTGTGGCTGTCAGTTCCTTCCTCAGAAAGCTTATCCACACAGACTCAGAAGTAATCCTCTAATGAGCAATATAACTGTGGTAGAGTAAGATGGAGGGGGATTTTATTTTCAGCTTTCTTAACACCATATGTTCACTTAATCCCACTCTTCATTTAGTTAAAGGTAATCTCTGAGCACTTGAGAACAAATTACATGCAAACATACATTATGTGTATGGATGCATCTGCATGTAACACTGCACATGTGCCTAAGACTAAGAGAAATAACACAGATAGCTAAGGCAGTTGAATTTTCCTACACAGATGCTCCTAGGCCATCTATCTCAAAAGCACACATTAAGATTCAGGAAGGAAATTTTCTCTGAAAGATTTACTACTGAGGATTGCTTGGATTTTTGCTCATCAAATCTTTATTCAAGATCCTGAAAGTTATTCTGAAGTGCCTTTTAATTTTTCCTACCTCATCGCTAAAATTGTTCAAAAAATCATAGCAGCTCTTTCTGATAAGGCCAGTAACATCACACAGACCACACTAAACATGCCAAAATTTTATTTTTTTTTTTACTTTTCACTTCAAAATAAAATAAATTGTAAAGGTTTCAAAGTGCAGTGATAAAAATACTGACATTTACTGTCCAAAAATCTACTATTCAATTATCTATGGCTGTTCAAAAAAAGAATATGAAACTTCCCACAACTGTTTTCAGTTGCTCACTGAAAGAACAACTGCACCAGTTTAAACTACTTCTTTTAAAAAATGTGAAAAGTCCAGCCAATGTCACTTAAGCAGTCAAGACAGAAATTCCAGGAAATCCTCATGTATGATTTACAAAATATATGTCAAATATTTCACATATGCCCAAAAATTACAGGAAAAAAAAATAGTTCTGCTCCATAAACATTTGGTAGAGTTAAATAACACAGAACTTCTGGAGAAAGTTGTACTTTCTAGCTGGTCTTGCAACTTGATTAGTGCCAGCTGGCTCCTGAAATGAAAGAGTCCACTTGAGCAGGTCACTTTCCAGAATGAGATCTGAGGACAAGATGTGGCTGAAGATCGTTGGGAAAGAACAGTTAACAGTAACTGGAAAAACAAACGGTAGTGCCAGCACTGAGTATACCAGAGATGTGTCTATCCCTGCAGCTCCAGAAACCCTGTGGCATTGCTGCAATACAGGCAAAGCTTCCCTCTGCAATTATGGCCAATGCGTAAATGGGTGTGACTGAATTTTCCTCTGTAAAAAAAGGGGAATAAGTGTTGTCTTTTGGATTTTCACAGTGCAGCAGCAGAAGATCCAGAATTCATTTTCTCTGGGGCAGCAATGTGACTGAAAACTCTATTTGATTGCACACTAATAAAATCACTTACACTTTAAGAATTATTAAGTCAGATCTAGCAGGTAATTATTCTGTAATGAGTTTTAACTGCATCTAAGGTGTTTAGTCTTGAAGGATATTTCGACACCTTCAACATTCACATTAGAATTCTTTTTTCTAACTCAGTAAGCAAAATATGTCACTTCTGAGGTGAGATGAAAGAACATTTTCAGCGTAAAATGAGAAATGTAGTCCTAGAGGAAGTAAAAATAGATTAAAAGTAGCATGAAGGGTAAGTGACTACTTGTTGTTTCTTTTATGCCTTACTCTGTAATGGTAACATAAATAACATGAACTCCAAAGACTTTCCGAGTAGTGCCTTCCAGCCTGACCCAGAGAAATGCTTAAGGCAGGCCCCTGGATTATCCTGAGGCTCTTCCCAGTTGGTATCAAGCACAGCCCTTATACGTAAAGAGTCACTCAGGTCATATCAAGAACGTCATTGCAAGAAGAGAAGAACTTTTCAGGACAAATTTGGATTGCAAAGTAGAAGTAACAAGTAGAAACAAAGGCAGTTTCTTTTCCCGCTCCACTGTGACACTCACTTCCCTCAGTATTTTAAACATGTTGTGGACTAGATTTTTTTATGCATTGCAATGCTTCTTGAGACTTCAAAATGGGTATATTTCTGTCATTTCCCTGTGTTGTTAATAACCAAACCTCTGCCCTTTCACTGCAGCAAATGCAATCTTTCAGTAGTTTCGAAATGCTGTGTGATGTTTGCTCCTATGCGTAAAATTCTAATGTCGTTTGAAAGAATGTGTGGAAAAGAATCACTTTGTATTTTAAGGGAATTGTGTGCCAGAGCCTTGTAATTTTTATGAATGAGCGACCTCATAATTTTCAGAGACGTCACTCAAAGAAATCAAAGATAAAGGCTGAATTTATTTGCCGAATTGTTTGTGAAATTGTTGCCATAGCTTTGGTCTCTTTTTTAGACCACACTTAGCCTGTAATGACTTCTCCAGAAAATGACCATATCAGAGTCAATGTCCTCTCCACTGGCATTTGTTTACCTTGCTGTTGTTGGCACCTCATTCCAGTTCATGTCACCTTTTCTTTTTTGCTATGTTAATGGACATTTTCCAGGTCATCTTCAGCACTGAGATATTTTTGCTTAGTTTTCGAGGTATGATCAGATGGAAAAGTACTGTTTTCTCTTGTCTCCAAGAAGATGATGAAAATCCTTGCTTTACGAATGGCCAGCACAACTGCTGCGATTGGAATCCACAGTGACTTTATTTTCTCTCGTAATCATATTGAGTTAGATGAAGAAAAAAAGAAGGGCAGCTAGAGAGTATAAATAGATCTTGGGGGTGTGATAGATCTTAAGGTCTGTAACTGTGCTGCAGAAAATCACTAATTTATTTGCCTTTCAGTAAGAATCTCTAGAAACAGAACAATTTAACTTTTTTTTTTTTCCCCTAAAGAAATAAAAACACATACATGCTAATTGCACTTCGGAGAAGGAAAATTAATAAAGACAACTGCGCCATTCCCCATTAGTGGAAATGCCTGCAGTTAACCTGCCTCAAGCACTTTCAATATCACTGAATCCCATGGGTGGGATTTTCCAAAGTGCCAGCATTAGCGCAGCCCTGCTCCCATTAAAATCAATTACTGACTTCAGCCCGGGAGGAGAGACCAGAGGGTCCCTCTGGTGCCTTGTGTGTTGGAAGATCCTAATCTTTGTGTGTGCTGTTCCTTCCCTATTTTTATGTGCATGGCTGCACAGGTGCTCAAATACATTCATGAGGGCCAGGATTTTCCTCAGAGGACCTAAAAAGGAGCCAGAAAGTCAGCTGTGCGGAATAAAGAGTAATGGAGGGTAATAGAAATCATGGAGGCAAGGGGAGCTTCACACAAGATGAAACTTCATCGAGTGCCTAGTGAAGTCAGCTAACTGCAGCCTCTATGCAGCAGTTCACAGAGCACACCCTCCCAGAATACGTCTTCAATACTACTTCACACAGTATATTTTCTGGCTATGGGACCCAATTGTCATGGGCAGTCATCAAGGCAGAGTTTAGTAGAATTAAAAAAGGATTTAAGAAGCTTTGTGAGCAAAGATCACATTTGCAGCTGTAAGCACTAGATTACAACAATGCAGGAAACAAACAAGTTTCCTACTTCAGCAGCATAAGCTGATTGCTTTGAAGGTGAAGAAGAAATGTTTTTTTTGGCATATTCACCATGCTGATTTATTGAGGTGTGTGACGGTGTTGTTTGAGTCTTCACTAAAAGGAGTGACAATGACAATGAATGTTATATATATATATGATTACTTGCTAGTCTGTAATGTTTTTACTTCCATAAAGAGGGTACTGGTAATAATTCCGTGATGAATTCCCCTTCCAAGCAAGGGACTGATTGGTATTGATGAGAGCAGAATTCAGACCTTGGCTATGAACAAGGTTTCCTTTCTAACTGTAGGGGCTAGCTTATTCTCTCATCACCTGAGAATTGGGAAGACAATGAATGCTTCCCTAGTGCTTAGAGGTGGAATGGAGGGAAGGTACATAAAGAAGAGAGTGGTCTTATTTTCATCCACAGCCTTTATATGCTTTGGGTTCAGAGCTGTCATCCCACTGTAATTCAGGAGTACTTTAGCTGGAATTAGTCAAGAATTTTCTGATCTACACTGATTAAATGAGTTCAGAAAGTGGTGTTTTCATTCCACTGTTTGTGGTGCTCCTCTGAACTTGTTCTACCATACAAATAGCAGCAGCCTTTCCTAAGAACAGCAGTCCTGGGAAAACTTAGTGGCCTTAACCTAGAACATGAGCAGTTTCTGCAATGGATTATGTATGGCTGGCTGGCTTGAAACCCCAGAAACTCCTGTCTGAGTCTTCATTCCTATTACAGGCTACTGTTGTCATTACACCAGTTACTGCAAGGTCAGATTCCCCTTCAAGACATTCTTGTTTATGAACAGTAGATAAGATCTGAGAAAAGACATTTTTAATGTATAGGCTGGATGAACTGAATTATTTATGTTAATGGCTATGGGTGCTATACCTGTTGTTGAGAAATACTATAATACTTTGTCGTGACTCCCATTTGGAAATGCCATTATAGCTAACTGAGCAGCAATAGATACAGTATAGGCTGAGCAAGCTATTGATGAACAGAAAAGGGTTTGTAATGATTTTGTACCTTGAACACTGTAATTGGAAAAAAAAACGATAAAGAAGCGGGTGAAAAGAGTTAGACTGCTCTTCCTGTTAGAGGAAGGCACTCAAGGTTCCATGATGGGATAGCTGCATATATATATACATATATATATACACCTATATATGCACATATGTATGATTTTGCTTGATAGATTCTGGATCAAACGCAGCTGCTCTTCACCTGCTTTCTTAGGTCCAACAAAGAAATCAAGATGGGAGTTATTTTGTTTTTTTTAATTTTGAACTTTCGTATTTCCAGCCTTTGCCTGGTGTGTCCTTTATGGAAATTCCCACAGATGCCTGTGTAACCTTTGTTTGTTTATGTTTTCTTATACAGAATTATTTAAACACAAAAAAATAAAACCTTTGAAGGATTCAAAATTAAGCTCAGCTGACAACAGTGCTTAGTTATACTTAAAAATGAGATGTATAGACAGCATTTAGGGAGAAGGAAGGGTTAATAGGCATGGAATTATTGCCTTGATTAAAAAGAATGATCCATTTTATCCTTTCTTATTTGGATGCAGATACACATATAAACTAACCTTTTAACTTTCTCAAAAGGCTTCATTATTTTTATTAATTCAGTAGCTGTTAAATTTAATGGCAGATGTATGACTAAATTCCCTGTACTGCTTTGAAAACCTTACACAATGTCTGCTGCAGGTATGTACTATTTCCCTGGCCTGGGGATGATTTTACATTAGTAAGTTACGTATATGATTGGATCGTGGTTCTGTAGGGTGCACACAGATCCAGTCTGGTCCTCAAGCTTAAAATGGTCTGGCTCTGATCTCTACCCTGTGTTAAACTAACTGTGTTGTCTATTGTCTGCCCAGGCTCAGGGCAACTTAGCACGTTTGGTATGAAGGAACTACCTTTCCACATGCCAAAAGCAGAGTTTGCATTAGTCACCTGCAGTCTCTTTTCCCTTTTGATAGAATTTCATAGTTGAGGGTATGAAGCTTTGGACACTTCATGGCCATGCAGTTCCTGAGCTGCAGTGGTGCAGAATGTGACTTGGCAGTCAGTGCCTCTGTGCTGGGTTAGATGTAGCTGGAGCTGCCACGGAGCTACAGAAGGAACCTGGTCATGGCACACCCCTGTTGCTCCTTATGTTGCCTGTGCACTCACTGTGCTTTCTCCATCCATCTTGAGTCTGATTCTCAGGAGGTGTTGTCATTCTAATCCCTTCAGGGTCACAGAGGATCAGTAGGAAAGTATGGTGGGATGAATACAACCTGGAGACATGGTATAAACTTGCTGATAACATCAGATTCATAGTCACTGCCAGCTCACTCTCACTGCTAATATGCAGCAAGTGCAGAACAGTGCTGAAAATTGAAGTACTTTTCACTTTTATGAAATAATGTGTGTCCAGACATTTATTAATCATGGAACACTTGTGCAAATTATGAAGCAATGTATCAGTAGTAGTCTAGTATTTGGAATGGTTGGATTAAAAATATTTTATTTGCAACTCCATAATGCCACTCTAGTCTCTTAGTGATGAATGCATGCATTTTTAGTTCACATTGAGAATTTATATATTTCTGCATCTGTAACTTTGATCTCAGCTTGTCTGGGAAGTTGTTAATTGGCAACATTTCATTATGTTGCCCAGAATTTGGAAGTGATTATGTGCTAAGGTGAATACATATGGAGAAGACTTTTTGCTAAATATATTAGAATTATGTGTGTGAACTTTGTTCATTAAAATTACTTAATTGTATATACACATTAAAATCTTATTTTAACAGCTTCCTCTTCATGTTGCTGGTGGCCTAGCTTGTAACCCCATCAGTAAATTAGCATTTACAGAAGTACAACAACTAGCATAATTTTGCATAATTGTTCTCATTTACGGAAAACACTGTGCTTTAGCTGACGGAAGTTTTCTCCCTGTCAGCCACCGACAGATAAAACCTGAAGTAAACGTGCCGATGTTGTGTCACGGCTGTAGCACGGGGCAGAGGCACCGCTCAGCGCTGGGGCTCGGAGCGCCGGCACACCCGCCTGCCGCGGAGCCCACGCCATGAACCGTATGCGGCCGATGTCCCCTCGTGCGGCAGTGCCTGCGGCAGCGAGCAGCGCGTTTGTCCCCTTTGGGAAACACTGTAAACCATGGGGGGCTCGGCCCTGAGGCTGCGGTAGGATGAGAGACAGGGGCGAACGCCCGGCCGGGGCACCGCGCGGACGGGGCGGCGCCAACCGGGGCTGGCCCGGGGACAGCGGGACACACGACCGAGGATTCCGGTGGGATTTCCAGGATTTGGTCACTTGCCGCCTACAGGAATCCCCGGTGATAGGAACGGGGAAGGTCCTCCGGCGCCTGTAGCTGCGGACGGAGCCGCAGCCGCACACCGCCTGGGGCGCGGCCACCGCCCGCCGAGAGCGCGGGCATCGGCACCGGGAGATCGGCTCCACGAGGATCGGCTCGGGGGGATCGGCTCCACGGGGATCGGCACCACAGGGAGCGGCTCCGCAGGCACGTGCAGCGCGCGCCCCCGCGCCAGCCGCCCCCCGCGCGCCCAGCGGTCCCGCGCGCGTCCCGCGCCCCCGGCGCTGGCGGC
>VWZG01009763.1:171727-240517 GCA_013396735.1 Grallaria varia | reverse complement strand
TATCTAGTTTCATGATTTTGTAGAGCTTAATACAACCCCTTCTGAGCTTGAATTTCACCTTTTTTTTTTTTTCCAATCTTGAAAGTACATAGTCTTCCTTTAGTTTAAATTGTACGTCACCTGAAACTAGGAGGTCTGAACATTTTAGTTTTATATATTTATGCTCATGATTAACTTTCTGAGATAAGGTTTGTCTGGCATCCTGTTTAATGCAACTCTTGACAGTCTGTGAGCTTTTGAGAACAACATTTCTATACACCTGATCTGATGAAACATGACAAAATGTTACAAGATATATCAATATCTTGTGTAGTACTTCATTCTGGTTAAAGCTGCCTAAATCTTTTTTTCATTTTTAGAGTGAAAAGCAAGGTAAAGGGCTAGTTCTTCTCTTATGAAAATGTAAAAATTGCAGCTGGCCTTATGTTGTCTGCATTCTTTTTGCCTTCCAGTGTGAATTTAAATATTTGGATTTACAACAGCGCATGCTTTCACTATGTTACGATGTGCCATAAGAATTGAGCAGGCATAGCCTACTGATAAATTCAGCAGCTGCTGCTTCATTCCTCAAATGACTTTTGCTGGATTACTTTCATTGAAATGTTGGTATTTTAGTATGAGTCAGGCAGTATTGTTGACAGGAATAGTAAACTAACATATATGCAAAAGTAGGGCTGTTCTTGTTTTTGCAGTATAGCTAAATATATTATTTTGTATCCCAGATACTGTGAATAAACTATACCTCAGAAATCATTACCTTTTATCGTGTCTGGTTATTCCGTGACCCTCAGAATGAAGTATCAAACTTTTTGGAGTATAATGACAGGCATTGTTCCAAACAATAGTATATAGGGTATGAAGTTATTTGGGGCTTTTAGTAGAATTTGAAATATGTAGATAGTTAAAATGTTACTACTGGTTCACTTTTTGAAATAAAAATTTAAAGTTTTGCCTGATGGGAGTCATTGCTGATAGCTGTAATGCTGTGATGGAGTCATCTATTAAACTAAAAAAACGCAACTTCGTGGGGTAATTGAGGGTCCAGTAAAAGAAACCCTTAGTTTACTTAATATTTCTTTCATAATTTCTGCAGTTCTGCTTTTATCTATGATGTGATGGGTGACATTTCACTGGGGAGGGCAACAGCAGTCTGGTCCTGTGTGCATCGAGTCATCTGTGTAGGTACATGGAACTAGTTTGAACATATGGTTTGAGGCTTGTATTTCGACACTAGCGAATAGTGATGATCTGTGTCGTTAGGTATATGTGCAGTAGCCTGGTATTTAATGGAATATGGATACATAACTATGTGGTTTTCATATTTTTTTTTGCCACTATACTGCCAATATATTTTATAGATCATATTTAGAAAATATGTTTGTAACTAACTCTGATCTTTTACTTTCCAAAGATGAGGAAAATAAGCCCTGAAACAATATCCATGACTCTGTATTCTGTAAAAAATTGATTTGTGCCCTCTCTGTATTGCTGAGCTTTTATAGTGTCTTGAGGAATAAGACATCACCTTAAAAGAGGAAGCATTATTTTATGAATTAAATGCTGTCCTTGTCAGCACTGAAACACTTTTTCTGCCATCTTGTTACGTTCATAGTTTGTTTCTTCCTACAATTGTCTATTTGAGTTGCAGACGAGTAGTTTTGCAAGTTGTGTGTGTGGCTCTCTTGTCCACTTTTTGGGAATTGGTCCTGGAATGTTCACTTCTGAAATGCTTCCTGAATTGAACCTGGATAGGTAGAAAAACCTTTTTTCTGTGCTCAGTTCCTTCCTGTACTGGGGTTTATGCTCTGTGTGTGCTCTTAGATTTTGTTGTCTAGAGTTGCTCTACTGGGGATATTATGTCCACTGAGAACTGGACAGAGTATTGTTCTTGGTGATCCCTGTCTCAAAATGCACGTGGTGGGAGGTTGGATAGTATTATTATCTATGCTAGTCCTGTGCATATTCTCCTCAGCTGGGATAAATTCTTAGATATTGCAGAGGAATTGAAAAAGGGGCTGAGAACTTGCTTTCTTGACTTGACTGAGTTTTAAAACCCATTTTTTTAAAAACTGTCAGGAATAATAGAGCTGGAAAGAGGGACTGTGAGAATTGATCTTACTAATTAACACAAAGGCTGTGAATGTTTTCACAGATGTATTGCTCTTTTAATTGTTGTCTTCTGAGAGAAGGTTGTGACATCAGATGACAAGTTGAGAGCAGGAATAAACAAGGTCTTAGGATGCATCGCGTTTGCTTTTTTACAGGTGTTGCTTCATGAATGATGCTGTGAAGACAGTCTGGCTGTGATGGAGCTGTCTCATTTCCATATCTCATAGGTGTTGCAGTGTTTGGAAAGAGACCGTGCCATTGAAACAGTGCTAACAGCCAGGGTTGGATTCCTGGTAGGCATTCCCAGTGGTATTGCCATGGGACCATAGCCAGTCGGTTTCCTGGATAAGCATGAAGGTCCACTGGCAGCTCTGACAAAGCAGCTGCAACTGATGTTACAGCATGCTAACACCTCCTTGAGTCCTTCACTGCTGTTTCTTCCAGTTGCTGTCCCGTAGATCAAGAGTTTGGGCTAGTTTCTTGACTAAAACTTCCACAGGTGCATCTGTGACCAGTCTTTCAAGGAGTGGTTATTGCACTAATTTTGCACTGATTACAGTTTTGTCAGGCTTTTGTTGCACTGCTGTGTAATCAGATGGTATCAGAATGTGAGATTAAGATTTTAGAACACTGTTGAACGATGAGAGGAGACCAAAGCAGCATGACCCATACCTTCCTCTAAGTTCAGGAAGAGTAAGTAGATCTAAGTTCAGTAAGACAGAATTGTTTTTAAGACTTCCTTCAGTATTATGGGAAAATTGCCCAGGTAATTGCTTCCTTATTTATTCTATTTATATGTATCATCCTTCAAAGTGTGTTGCAGGATTTCTGTTAAATGGAAAAGAGCGTTTTCAGCTGAATGCCAAATCCAGCTGTATGAAATGAGAAGTTGCTTCAGCTTCACCAGTAGAATTGTAAACCTCTCTTGTGTATAAGTAGTTTGATAAATAAAAAGCCCAAACCAACCCTAAAATCTGGCTGTGTTCCGTGTGGAAATGTTCTAAATACTTAAGCATTGTAACTTAAGTATCTGAGGAGTCTAATAATGTAGTATGTTGGTAATACTGCTTGCATCTTTACGAGTGTTTTTTATGAGCAAGGGTGCAAAAAGTATACTGGTGTAAATAAAAGTTTTTTACTTTCTAACTTTCTGAACTCTTTAATACATTTGCAGCTAGAAAGTGATAGCAGTGAGTACTGGGAATACATTCTTGGTCAGTGTGACCAGTGGTGCTTTGCTCTGCAATAACAGCAAAGTGTGGAAATCTTTCCCAACTTTCTTCCACTGACTTTTCGGCATGTTTTTCTTTTTCCTACAGAAACTGGACTTTTCTCGTCTGCTTTCCTTTACTTAAAAGGGGTGGAGAGTCTTGTGGTTGGGGTTTTTAGATCGTTAGTCGTGAGGTTTTGGTCTCTTGGGTTTTTTGTTTTTTTGTGGGTTTTTTTAAGAAAAAGTTGTTGAGGTTTTCCTTCTGGTCTTTAACTTGTAAAATTAATTTGTAAATGGTATACTGTCTCTTGTATGTGTGATGTTGTCCAGTCCCAAACGCACTAATATTTGTTGACTTTTTAACACTGTATTTCTTCTTTCTACTATTACTTCTCCTTACAGAAAGGAGACATAATATCCTTCAGATAAATCAGAATACTTACCTAGTGAAACTTGGATTTTCTGGCTTTGCTTGGATTTTTTGCTGAGCCCTGCAGTCAGTTTAGTCTTAACTTTTTGTTATGCTGGGAAGGAGAGGTCTTCTGGCTCCTTTCAGTACTTGACTGAGTGATGATGTGTTTATATTTATGTGGCAGCTTTGCATCAAGAAATCTCCTGGACCATAACGAAAAGACTGCAATTAGGCACTTGGCAGTTGTAAAGGCTTTTACATGACTTGATAGTGGAAAAAGTTGTTTATGAAATTAAATTTTGTCCATAATAAAAATTTGTAGAATTTTTAAACTGCTTTGTTGGTATATTTCATCTGATCCTTACACAACATGACATGTGAATTGAACTTGTGTATGATTTCTGTGTTTAAATATAACATTAACTATTTTTGTTTGGGTTTTTTTATTTATATCCTGAGGATATTTTGAATGCAGCATCTGAAATATTTTGCATAGTGGTGTCAACAAGTATAGGGGATTTCTCTAAACTTTTCCTTTGTACTATTTTTAAAGTTTGGATTGTCCTTGGTCTGACTTTTGTCCCACCCCAACCTGCAAAATCAATTTGGCAATTAGTTTTTTACTCTTCCATTCTATACAAGATAAGGCTATGTGCACTGGAAATGCTCAGGGGTTGTTGAGCCTGGGTATCTCACTCGGATATTGGTAGGTGCTTTTATGTTTTTATGAAATGGCTTGTGTCTGTTTGACCTGTTTAAAAAACAATTGCTTTATGTCAAATCCTGTGAGCCATATATAACACAACATTGTTTCCTAATACATCTATGTGCTATGAAAATTCAGATGATGTCTTGTCTGTTTCTGGGAGGACTCTTACGGTCCTCTGCTACTTTCTCTCAGAGGCCCAAGGTTAACTTCATTGATGCTAAAAACCACCAACCTGTCTTTTATCAGGCTGTGGTATGCAAAGCCATTTTTCTCTAATTAAACATTTATGTCTGCGGGCTAATGTAGCTCAATCTCTGTCACATTGCTAGAAGTATTCCTGAAAAGCATTGATGGAAGTGTTCCTGGATGCTTGACTTAGAATCAAAAAGCACTGATCATGTTTTACTGAAGTTAGACTACCTGTTTTAAAATTAGTTTTCATTGTTTGTTGGCTTTACTGATGTGTTGTACCAGTTGTAGACCTGGAGTTCCACCTTGCCCTAGTTTTCCAGCTTTTACCAAGATCTTTATTTGTTTTTATGGTCTGGAACCAAATGGTTTTGTCACAGTTTTAGGTCTACTTTTTTCTATTGAGTAGAAGGAGAGGGGGGATTAATGTCATGGGATACCTTGACAAAAGAGCTTCATTTCTAGCGACAGGACCTTGTTCTCTACCCATGCCCCTTGCATGCTTTAGAGTCAGTAGGGGAACTGCCTGCTGTGTTGAAAATGAACAGTGAGATGCCCTGACCTGTGTGAATGCACTTTAACATGCTGCTTGTGACAGAAAAGGAGAAAGAAAATGAAGATGTAGTTATTTATTAGTAGGAGCTGTAATACCTCATTTTTGTGATGGAATGATGTCTCAGTTGAATGAAGGGTGAAGATGGATGAAGTCTATTAACTGTATAGATTTCAAGACCTCCAAGGAAGCAGTTCCATTTCATTCCAGTGTTCCCCTCCTGCTGATGGAAACAGATGTGTGGCACTGTCAAATGCAACATTCCTATATAGTCCAGACTTGGACCCTGGCATAAATAATAAATAAATAAGGAATTTAATTATATGTTTTATAAGCTACCTTTACTGCAGAGATGTGTTGGGTTGCAGGGAGAAGGTGCAGAAAGCTCCCTTTGGAATGAAATTTATAACTCTGCAAAAACAATTTTCTTTTTCAGCTTGTAAACCTGTTCTGATTTGTTACAAGGTGGCCCTTTAGAATATGCTCAGCTGTAGCTCCTATCAGCAGAACTTTATAAATCCTTTGGGAAGACAATGGGAAGAAGTTTCCAGCAAGACTTAGACCTGAATGAGTGTGTAAAGGCCTGAAGGAAGACAGAAAAATGATAAAAGCCTTTAAATATTTCTTTAAGCTTCATTGTAAATCCTTTCACGGTGGTCCTGCTTTGTTTTGATTCAGCTTGAGATAGAGATGTAGGATTCAAGTTTATCAGCTGTTCACACCTCCCTGTTAGCAATCCGAGGAAATGAGACCATAGGCTAATGGAATGTGCCACAAACTTCTGCATCTCCATAAACTTTTACATAGTGCAGTAAACAAACACAACTTGGAAATTCTTTTAATTTTAAATATTGAAATGGTAAGGAATTAAAAGTCTCACTATAATGTGGCTTTTAAATTGGTTGCTGTCACCTACATTTTAAATAGCTACTTTTTCTGCTTTGTGCTTCATTTTGGCTGCAGCAAATTAATGCAGATCAGTTCTTTCTTGCCAACCCTTGTCCTCAGCAAGATGTGAATGTGGTCCAAATAATTAGCATTTCTAGTGTCACAAATGACATTCCTTATACAGTGTGGTCAACTCAGCTGCTTTAGCAGGAAAAATAGTCATTGTGGTACACATTCCACTTTCAGTGTTGTATTCTGTAGTTTATTCATCTGGCTCAATCCTTAGAGAGGCCTTTATACCAAAGAAGATATGTTTCAGAAAACAAAAATAATTGTTCTTTTTTTCTGAAAAAAACTTTACTCAGAGGCTTGCCGGATTTTTACACAGCTGTTAAGATGATATAATGGCTTTGTTTGTTTGACTGAGATTGCAAATATGAACTTCCTTCCTCCTGCATTTTGAATTATTCTAGCTGAATGCAGAATTTGTGATAAATCTCTTCCGAATTTCTGTGGAGGGAGAGTATCTGTGAAATGTTTACAGACTCCAACATGCAGTTTATATTTGCTTATGAAATGGGTGACCTAATTTTCTGTGAGCCACATACAACTTCCTTCCCTAGTCCTGCCAGAAGAATGTATGTCTAGAATAAGAGTTTGTCTTGGTTTTATATAGTAGAAAAATCTTCAGCTGGGAGAATTCTTGACCAGAATACCGTTAATTCTGCGAGTAGTTCACTGTGGTTAAGCTGTAGTAAAGCAAACTTGGTGAGACGTCAAAAATGGGCTCAGAGTGGACGGCAGATTCTGTTTTGTCTGTATATGTCAGGTATTCCTGTATTTGTTGTGAGCCATGTTTCCTGCTGCCTTCCAATTATACTGAAGGAAATGACAGCACTGGCAATCAGTCTTGTTGACGCAGGATTAAGTATTTTGGAAAGGAGCTGAGCAGCAATACTATAAACTGAGGTTGTATTTGCCTCAGGAAGGGCATGGCTCTTTGAGCATGATGCAAACTAGGTTTGGAACATGGTGTTAAGATCATTTTTAGCCCTGGTTTTCTAATTAAATTTTAATGCTTAGAAATTGTGTTTAATTGTTTTCATATGAAGGTGTAAATTTTTATGTTCTGTAGAAAAAAAGTAAGTATATGTTAATAATAATGTAACACGTGTATAAAAGTTTTGTTTTTTAAACAGTATTGTAGCATCAATATGTCTGTAAAAGGTGCTCTTGCATTCTGTTGTTTTTTGTTGTTTAAACAATATCTTGATAGTATCATTACATTTGTATGAGGGAAAGACGAAGGAATTAAAATATCTGGCTAGTTAAGAAAAGTCACCTATAAATTAGTTTTCTAAAGATTGAACCTTGATGGCTTCTGGTATTAACAGCTGATGACAGAAAAAAAGCAGGAACATTTGTTTCTTGACAAACTGTTGCTTACTGGAAGTTTTCTAAAGTTTGTGGATTGGACTCTCAATTATATAACAAAATAATAATAAATACAGTATATAGGTTTCATGATGCTCCTTAGAGCCTGATGATTTCAATAGCAGCAAGTATCACTAGAAACTGTAGCCACAGCCAAGACTGCAGTTGGCTGGTCCCCTTGTTTGAGTGCTGAGCTCTGTACACCTCTCATAACCAAACATTTCCAAGACATCGTTTGCATTAGAGAAACCTTAAAGAGTATCCTGGAGAGATATGTCTGTGCTGAACAAGGACAATGGGAAGTGGTCGTTCTCCCTTTTCCAGAATATAGAGTCCTTATTCATCTTTCTGTAAGAGAAAACTGATTACCAACACTCCAAAATTGAAAATTTGGAGTAGTTGCAATCAGGGTACCATTTAAAAACTTAGAACTAAGGTATTCAGGGATGTACAGCAGAGTTCTTGTGAGTACTTTTTACATCAAGTAAAAGTGCAGCAGAAGGCCTTTTGAAAGGGTCACTCCAAAAGAATTCTGCAGTCTTGACTCTGCAATGTGGTGAAAAGATTAAAAAACCTTATTTTGCCTGAGTTACCCCAGACTGAGGTTGCCACTGTTACTTTCTGGTCCTTACACAGAATTTTATGAGCCCTTATTATTCCTTGCTTGGAATGATGAGTAATTTCTTTTTTTGTTTAAGTTATTAAATTATGTCCCAGTATTCTTAGGAACGAATTTGAATTTATGTGTTTCTGAAAATCTTATGGTATGACATTCACCATTCATGCTCTCCTTTCCCCCTTGGCCTGCCAAAGAATAAGTGCAAAACACCAAAGCACAGATGTAGTTTTATGAGCATGCAAGGGTTTCTAAAGTGGTTGCTCTAGTCCGCAAGGTTGTAAATAACGTAGGAGGAAGGTGCTCTGTGGCTTCTGCCTGAAGCTGTCCCCAGTTTCCCTTTCCCTCAATTGTAATTGGCTCTCAGCAGGCAGAGGTGCTCAGCTGTGTGCTGGTGGTGCTGGTTGGTTGTGCATTCTCATCTGAATGAAGCCATATACAAGGTTTAGACCAAATGTGAACTTGCATGTCATGACTTAGTTTTTGTTTGGGGACTGCAGAATATTTCTTACACCAACAGGAAAGGCAGCCTATATCAGCTACCTAATGTACTGTTCAGACACAGAAAAATTGAAGTGACTTCATGGAATTGGTAGGAAACTGTACGGTTGTAGCTGTACCCAAATGAGAGATTCATAGAATCACAGTTAATATTAAGTGGGAAGAGACCTAATGAGGATCATCGAGTCCAACTCCCGTTTCCTTGCAGGACTGCCTAAACTAAGAGCATATGCCATGACTTCAGAGCATATGCCATGACTTCAGAGCATCATCTGGATGCTCCTCGAGCTCTGGCAGGCTTGGGGCCATGGCCACTCCCCTGGGGACCCTGTTCCAGTGACCAGCCACCCTCTGGGTGAAGAACCTTTTCCTCATGTTCAATCTGAACTTCCCCTGTGCGGCTTCATGCCACTTCATATCATTTCACGTAGCAAAAGAACATTTACATCCAAGGGAAGAATGTCTTATTCGTTCCTGATAACTTGGGAAAACTGTGCCACAAATACAGGCCTGTTAAATTGTAAGCCCTCTCAAATTTTACTGTTCAGTAGAATTTGTGTTGCAACAGCTATTAATTTGTATTTTGTCATCAGTTCTGTGGTGCATGTTAGTGGAGCTATGCCTTTGCTGATGCACAAACGTTTACATGTTATGCCTACAGACTACTCTAGTGATTAAGTAACTTACATTGGCCAGTGTTTCCTTTTATTATTTTAAAAATAATGTATTTTTAAATTATGTGTATAGATACACAAACATATTTACAAGCATATATATTGTTTTTGCGTTAGTTCTGAGACAACTCCAGAGATGTATGCAGTGTCCTGTGCTTGTGAAATAATTTTTAGTTTCCAAAAAAGACTGACCAGTGCTTGTAAACATTAAATGAAAAAGTGCCAAAGGTAAGACTCTGTTTCTGTGTTTAGCCTCTAATTTGAAAGCAAATGGCATGAGTATGCTATGCTTTCATATCTTGTGCCTCTGTGCTACAGAGTTAATGCTGGAAATTTTCTGAATTCAGAAATGTAAATATATTTATGGATGGTAATGCCTTGCAGTAGTTTTTTTCTTGTTCCAGCTTCTGTTTAAATGTCCTCTTCTCTAGGGGTTAACTTGATATCTGAAAAGAACTAAAGCATTAAATGCTTGTAATAAAAAGTACAAGCTTTAAATATGTTTGTAGATAAAGTAGTTTATTAATTCTCTCCATTTTATTGATTTGGTAAAAACGGATCCAATTTTAACATAAATGCAAATTCAGCAAAATTATAGTTATTTTTCAGTGTCATACAAATGTGTTTGCAAATGCTCTACAGTAAGTAGCATTTGAAAATTTCTCTGTACTAATGGGAATGGTAGCCTTTTCTGTTTCTTGTTGGATTTAAGAACATAAGCAAAATGCTTGAATCTTTTACAGTATGCTCAGAGCTAGAAGTGGAGTTACAGGTTACAAGTGACCCTGTCACAGGTGTACTTGCTGCTGCCAAAAAGGGGAAGTCCCACCTGTTTCTTTCTCCATCCCTTCTCCCAGCTGTCTGGTGTGAGCCCAAAAGAATGTGTTGGCTCTGATATTTGTCCAGTCACAGGATAATCTCTATCTGCTTGCTAAGTCAGCAGAAAGGCTGCTTTGCTGTTTGGAGTGCTGAGTGAGTTTTCTCATGGTCTGGAAGGTTGAGCAGGCTCAGTTATGTTCTGGAGCAAAGTGCTAATGGATGGAGGTGAAGGAGTTCTTCCTTTTCATGGCAGCAATGAGGTATTAGCCTGGCTCAAGCTTTAATGTGCAAGTAGTTATTTTAAACTGTAGGACCAGAAGCTTAAAAAAATGACATCAGGGAGACTTGTAGAGACATTTTTCCAAAAACTCCCTCCCAGTTCGCCCTGGAATAGAGACAAAGATAAGTTTACAATTTTATTGCTTCTGAGTGACTGGTCTCAGTGTTTTCTAAATGCAAAGGAAACTTCCATCCAAAATGTGTTGTTTTTTTTAATATCCTGCAGACTTTATATGCCAGTAATAATAATAAATGGACTGAATTTCTGAAATGCTTTGCTAAAAATAATGTATTTGATGAATGCGCTGATCGTGCAGAGTAATCCAGGTACGAGGTGGTCTGCCCCTTTGTTAATACCATGTTTCTGAGAATAGGTCAGGTCAAAGGATTTGGTATTGGAAGTACCTCAGCATTTTGGTGCTCAGCATCTTCATGTGAACAGATGGTGTATTTATTGCAGGAGAGGATAGGGAGGAAGGAGGAGGAAGTGTGTGTTGCAGCCCTTCCTTTCCTATGTGCCTGTGCCTGCCGGGTGTGCACAGCCCAGCGAGCGCTGCTGGGGGAATCTTTCTGAAGGGGCTGGCACAAAGGGTGTGCCACCCTCAGTGTGTCACCCAACCTGCCCCCACTCTGCTTCTCACGGGAAACTTGAGGGGTCTCTGTGAGTTGTTTTGGAAGTTATTTCCCTACCTGTCTGGAGAAACAGACAAGCTGTATTCACCTCTATTATTACTGTATTACTATGTAGCATGTTCCCAGTAAATGCAGTGTGTTTCAGGAGAGCCTCTGTGGCTGCCAGGGTGGCAGTCAAAGAGTAGCTGCTGTGAAAAGAAACAACCCTGCCTTTTGCTCGGAGGATTCTGTGGGAAGGTGCTCTGTGGTAAAGCCCGTGAGCCATCCTGTAGAGATCTGTTCTCTTAACTTCTTGAAAGCTGCTGGTACTCTTGATGTTTACAATTGGGGTGTGATAGGTGGGTATCTGTACCCAGGTTGATGAATGCCATGGAGTATCTCATTCTTGTCCCTGCTGTGTTTCTCAGCATGGAAATGGGACAAATGTATAGCATTTTTCAGTCAGTGTGATCCTTGCTAAGAAGTCCTGATGTTTAAAAAACTCTTATATTTTTCATGTATTTAAAAAAAAAAAAAAAGGCAGTAAGTACCTCTGATAATTTAAGATGGCTTTGTATCAATCTGATCTAAAACCTGTTAATTTTAAAAACTTTTTTGTGAACTTTAAAATTATTTTAGTCAGCCTTTGCTGTTCAATTTTCTTTTCATTTATATCTGCATTAACTTTACCAAAGCATCAAATTTGGATGAGAGACAAGAGTAATTGAATACTGAGTGACAAAATTTCCAAGCATGTTTGTTAGCAAAATGTAAAGTGAAACATAGTGGAGAGTGAATATGTATCTGTGTGTATAGTAGCTGCTGTCAGGCACCTGCTTAGGATTATCCGTCAGTGTATTAAGTCTCATTTATTTAAAGGTCTGGAGGAAGATAATTTTTGGGGAAAAAATTTGAAACTTACATTCATAAGTGGTAGTGTGGAGTCTGTTGACTTACATGATTTTTTCCCCCGTAGCTGCAGTAGCAAAACACTCTACTGTCTTTAGGTTTTATATGCTAGAAAAGTTCCATTTACAAAGCTACGAAGTGTGGTGGCAGCAGACTTAACAGTAGTTGTTTATGTGACTCAGTGCCTGAGCTGCTTAGACAAGGCCTCTGCAGCTTAGGATCTGAACAGCATTTCTTAGGAATGCTAGCCTAATCCCATGATTTTAAATACTTCTGTTTAAAGTCCTTCTTTAACAAGACCCAGCTGTCAGTCCCATCTTCCATGGTTGTTCTGCTGTATAGAAATTTCATGTTCACTTCCTCAGTTCATAACTTACACATTTTTTTTTCCCTTTTTGCTATGGAAGCTGATTGCCTTACTTTTTCAGGAATGTGTGCTTTAAAACACTGATTCTGTGTTAAATATTTACATTTGGTCTTAATCTCGAGGCAATTAAATTCTAGATAAAGTCCTTTTGGTGTGCATGGGTTAGTGTTAACTGGCTTTTAGGCTTCTCTAACCTTTGACATAACAAAACTTTGTGGGTTTGGCTGGTTTTTTTTTTTTTTTTTTTTTTTTTTTTTTTTTTTTTTTATATGTTGAGATTGCTTTCTTGCTGTAAGTGCTTTTTTTTCCATGGTGTAGTATCCAGAACTAGTGTTTCCTCCCCCCCTCCCTCACTCGCTGCTGCCAAGATTTATTTAGAAACTGAAGTAATGCAGCTTTTCAGTATGAACATATATCTTTAGAGCAAATATAAAGTATACAAAATTAATTTAAAATTTTTTAATTAGTTTCAAGAGGCTTATAAACTAGATATTAAGGTCAGTGCTCAGTAGGCAATGCTTAGATTCCTGTTAGCAGTCTGTGACAAATTTCATAGCTTTATACCTTCAGTTGCTCATACTGGTTATTATGTGGACCTCTTGCTTTAAGATCACTAAACCCCCCCTCCAGAGCAAAAGTGTTGAATTGACAGTAGGAGCAAAAATACCAAGTGAAGAAAGTATTATAAAGGAAGAAATGCAGGGAGGAGTATTGTCAGTTTTCCCTGTTAGTTTTTCTGGGTTGGGTTGGGTTAGCTTTGGGGTTTTTTGGGGGTGGAGTTTTTTTGTTTGTTTGTTTTGGATTTTTTGGTAGGGCATTTTTATTTTTTAGAAACTTTGGGGAGAGTTTTTCAGTGACATTCTACTAAAATGGCAAGTAATTATTAAGTTGTGTTTTCAGCCTTTATCAGTGATGAGCATGTTTTTCTAAATCTGCTCAGGACCTTCTCCTCTTCAGCAATTTGTACAGGTTTTACTGGAGAATAGTGATGCTGGAATTGTTACTTTGGGATCCAGCTCAACCAAATGTCTCTCAGAAGTTGCTTTGTGGATTGAGTTCACTTCTAGGACAGCTTCTCTTTTACTTTTTGAGGAGAAAAAGAGAAGAGTTGAGCAAGTGTGGCACTTGCTTCAAGTGATTTTTATTGATTTTTTTCTCACCTGCTAGAGTTCTCAAAATACAACTTGGATTCTTACAATATCAACAAGAAAAACAGTGAATTGCAGTTTACACATCAGGAAGTTGGCTTTCTGTCTTGTTATTGCATGTGAGACTTATGGGGATCTGAAAATCTGCTTAATCACCCAAGGGGAGATGCTGATAAACTATTCTCTTGGAGCTGTGATTGTCCTGCAGTTTTGAGATTGATAAATCTGTTTTTCCACCTGTATCTATATAGTGTAGAAGTCGCCTCTACTTTCTCCTTTTCATGCTACATAGTTGCTCCCAAATTTCATTGTGTGTCAAGGAGCCCTTCAGCCTACCTGCCTCACACCACTACCTAGTGAGCAGTGTTGTTTTACTGCCGAACAATCCCCTGCCTTTTCCTTTCATAGCAAACTGCCCTGTTCCTGCTAACTTCCGGCCTTTCCTTCCAGGCTTGACTGCTAGGACTCATCTCTGTCCACAGCCCCACATCAGTCTTTCTTCCAGGCTCATAAGGCTCTCTGGAGCCCTGCTCTGCTCTCAGTATAGTCCTTTAAAGGCTCCCACAACACAGCTTTTCCATGGAAAAACTGCTCTTTACACAGTATTCCTTTATTCTCTGTGAACGTCATGGTGCAGTGCTGTACATCCCTTTTTCCTCCCCTCACCTGCCTCTTACACTCAGTAGACACACATTCTTTGGTGTAGAGGTTGGTGATGAAGCCAAGAGTGATTCTTACAGTTTGCAATGAAGTTAGAGGATGAAAGGTGAATGCCAATTGTAATATTTAAATCTGCTCTAACTAGTGACTTAAAATATAAAATTAATTGAGCCAGAGTGTTGACTCACAAATGCTAAGAATGAAACACCTATGTACTTTAGATATATCAAACATTTATTTGTGGGTTTTCTGAAAAATACAACAGTGAATTTTGATTCTTTTTTTTTCTACAGAAGGTAGTTCCAGCTGTAGTGAAATGCAGTGCCTCACAGTGTATGTAATCTTAATTCTTGCCAGGAATCCTAAATCCGCTTCCAGCCTATTGCAGCTGAGGTTAATGTAAGGAATGTATACCCTGATACAGAGGTTCATAGAAGCAGCCTGTGAAGAATGTTGGTTATTTGTCGTAGCTCACGCTTTACTCGTCCATTTTTTAAGCCGTGGTTTGTAGTCTGTCACCAGGTCCTTGTTGAAAAGGATTTGGCAACTCCTTCTGAGTCTGGATAGTGCCCCCATCATACAGACTACCAGCGTCTGCTGTGATATCTTAACTGGGCATTGGCATAATGATTATTTTTAACCTTTGAGAGGGTCCCTTGAACAAAAATCAGATTTGTAACTGTACCAAAGCGCAGAGTAGCTCATTCTTATGAGGGAATACTCTCACCTGCATTGTAGTTTGACCTACAATCTAGGTGATTTTCTTACACCTCCTTCCTCCTGCTTGGTTTGATCATTCATTTATACTATCTTCTGTGAGTACTTTTAAGATGTCCAGCTTTTACAGGTGGTTGACAGTTACTTGCTTCATTTTGCTTTCTTACAGTTGAAAGACAGCCTAGTGTATGCATAAAAATTAGTTTCCTCGTGTATCTTCCTGCTGGAACAACACCCTGGACAGGCACAGTAGAACCGTCTGTAAAGGGATGTGAATTTTATAGCAGTTGGTTGGCTCAGGGTTCTTCTCAAGTGCAGGGTGAGCCTGGAAGGGCTGTTGCTAGCCTAGTGGTAGTTATTATTGGGCCACAGCTACAAGAGTATTTGTATATTACCTGAGATCTGTACATCAGGGCAAATATTATAAAAAATTTAATAGTCAGTCTGCTGATGGAGCGGAGAGACTACATAATCTTTTCTGGAATGAATGAAGTTGCAAGAGGCAAGTTAGCTCATAAAAAAATCGATTTATACTATGCCTTCTAGTGCTGGATTGAAGAGAAGTTCCACAGGGTATGGTAGATCAGGCCCTGTGGAGCTGTCTTTCAGGGAATGGCCAGAATGGCATGAATTTACACCGCCTGTGTATAGGTTGTCTCACCTGCCTCTGCCTTATTAAATTAGTGCTTACTTTAGTGTTGGTAGTGGTTTCCTTTAAATGGAGCTCATTTTGTGTTTTTCACTGACAAGTGTTTTTCAGTGCCCCTTAAGCATAACTGTGGATATATACAAAGTCATTCTTTCATGTGTTGCCACTTCTCGTGTATTTTTTGAGGCATCTGTCCTACAGAGTGCACATCCCTTCATGCAGTTTGTTATATGTTGATTCAGTCACCTGCTGATCCTGAATTGAGAAGTTTCCCATTCACGAAGCTTCCATACCAATTGCAGTGGCGTCGAAGTACCTCTTATTGCATTGTGTGCGCATAGAATAGTTAATGCAGCCTGCATTTTGAACAGCAAGGACAGGGGTGGAACTGTATACTGCCCAAGATGGAAGAAATTAGGTCCATATCATAAAAAGATGTTTTGCTCACGTCTCAGTTGAATCCTTCTTTTGAAGGCTGCTGTGTGACCCTCCCACAGAACAAGACAGTCTTGCTTTTGTTGTGTGTTATTGCTTGAGTTTGATTTCTTTTTTCCTTCTATTATAATTCAGTCAACATTGACAGCTTTAGAGGAAAGAGAAGCCCATGTAACACAGAGCAGAATTACGTGGCATTGTATTTAAAAAATATGTTAGATCTTTTAAATCATCATTTGGACTGCTGCTAGTAGTAGTATATCTAAAAATGCCCTCACTGCAAAATAAAATCATTTAACAGATTATGTAAAATGCAGTGCATGTTTCTGTGCTTTTTTAGTCAGCTACTATGTTCTGTTGTAACATGCAAAATGTTGCTGAAGGTACAGTTACGAATGTAGCCGTTTTCCTTGTTCTGTGTTCCCAAACCTTGAGCATTTTGCTTTGTATTCTTCTCTTGGCCCTTATCAAGAAAATGGAAATCTTCCTTCCTTCCTTCATTCTTTCAACATATCTGGTGTGGTTGTGATGATGCATATAAAGATGTTTGAGGCTTTTTCCTTCAATCATTAAGTCCTTAAGAAGCTTCAGTAAAAGTTGAGGGATTCAAGTTCTTAATTTCCTTTTCTAGAGGTTTTATTTAAGCTTTAGTGAAGCTTAGGCTGTCAGATTGGTATGTGTGTTTACCACATCATTAGGAGATGTGCACTTCTGGATCTCTCATCCACATTCTTTGTGTACTGTGGGGACAAAAGGATTGCCTTTAGTGTTGTCGTCGCTCCATCAGCCTTCAAACTGAGGGCATTTAATGGCCTCCAATGTATAGGAAATGTAATCTTGTGGACACACGGCAAGGATTCTTCTGAGAGAAGAGCTCGGGACTGAAGTAGCAGAACTTGTGGGTCACTTGTGATTCTTCAGAGGGTAGGAAAGGGATGCTTTTTAATGATCATTTACTTGAGCAAAATTTGCCGTTTAGCTAAAAACCTCCGAGTCATATTCAACTAATTGCATTTGTGTCCTCTTCGGATACTATTGTGAGCACTTTTAAAGTGCATATTGTCTGGAATTAAGCATAAATAACCCCCTTGGTACTTTGAATTTGTACGTTCTCAACTTGTGTAATAAAGCCTACCTTGAATATAAACCCTTTTTTAGACATCTGGCTGCCTTTTGTCAAGGTTGCAGATGCTCTAAATTATTTATATTTAATTTATAATACAAAATGCATCCTTTGTCTACTTGCTAGTAGTAATTTAAAAATATTAGTTATATATAAAATAAGTATTTACAGATACAGATTTCTTGAAGTTACCACATTAAACTTGGTTCTGCCTTTCCTTATGCATCAGCTTGTTCATGTTTGTTATTCTTTCTTTGGACACCATTCCAAATGTAAAACTGAAAGCAAAGAGATGCTGCAATAGTGTTTGTGTTACAATAATCGCATAATGAAGATTCTGTGAAGTTGGAGCTAAGTACATATCTGCCTACTGAGGACAGACTATACGCTGGAAATTCTTTAGTCTTAGCTGGTAAGACTAAGACGTTGTCCCCTGCAACTAATGAGTATAATTGCTTTAGAGAACTCTTAGGTTTTATCCTCTGTTTGAAAAATATTTTAGCCAAAGAAACTTTTGTTTTTATGATCTATTTTTTTGTAACTGTCTTCGGGTTGTCTTTGTAAAGAGTGTTCAGTGAGACATAATGTAATCTAGGAGGCTCTTTTTGTGGAAATTGATTTAACGTCCACTTGGGTGCTCTGGCTGGAATCTTGGTTCAGGAAATGGGATACAATTATTGATAAAGCCCTTTCTTTTCAAGGCAGCATCTGTTTGGCTAGATGTGAGTCAGGCACTGAAATATATTGGAGGGAATAAGGGTTTTACTGTGTGCCTTCTCAACAGTGTAAATTTCAAATAGAGTTAGATTCTTCTGTAGACATTTCGGTAATTTTGATGCATCCTTTATCTTACAGGAAACAACATTTCGTGAGTGTATTTCAGTATACAAGGAGGCACCCTTTGGAGACTAATTTAAAATTTCAGGCTGCAGTTATGGAAAACTAGAGTCAATATAAATAGGAATAATAATACAAAGACAGCTTAAAACCAGAAATCAACCCGGTGGAGTACAGGGTGTTCTCCATGATGCACTTTGCATTTTACCTCTCTCTTAAAGCTTTCAAATGAAGAAGGGGTGGATGAGTAGATATTTTGTGAGTGGTTTTGCTGGGGCACATCAGAATGATTTCCCATTCTTAGAAATCAAGATGATGAAGTAAACATGCTGGTATTTTCAGTTTATTTCAGGAAATTTTGGGTGCTTGTGTCAACTAAAGTTAGAAGGGGAATGTACAAGTTCTGGTTAAATACAAAGGGAGCTACAGAGGGTATGAATATGGAGAATTACATTTTTCTATTCCTTCATGCTGCTAGACAAGAAGACCTTTATTCTTTCATATTTGTATTGTCTGTGAAAAACACTGTGTTGTCAAATCCCTGTTTGACACAGTATCTGCTCTGTTCTAAAGATTTGGTGCTGAATCTGTGGAAGACCAGAGAGCAGCTGTGGTGTGTTTGGCTCTCCTGGTTAGAATCTCTGGGGCTGGTTGTTGAACAGCCTGTTGGACTCTGAAGGGGATAACAGTGTTCTTGTGAACAGCACCAGGTTTTAGAAAACCTTTATTTACTCTGTAGGGCATGGATGTATTTCTGGGGGATTCCAGGAGCAGCGAGACAATTTGCTTTGATGTTACCATCTGATATCTGATTGACTTTTTTCTTCTTCCAGTTGCTTTTTCAAACAGTTGTTTCATTAGCAGTTGCTAAAATATGTTCACTTGTGTTGCTATATATATTTATGTTACAAACGTATAAACAATTTAAAGAAAAATATTTTTGAGCTCAGTGAAAATGTTGTTGTTTGACAAGGCTTAAAACGCAGCTACAGGCAAAAGCAGGTTCTTGTACAGACGTGCCCGATTTTAAGAGTGGAGTTGGAAAGGCTGTGTTTGAGTAAATGTTACTTTCAGCAGCCCTTAGTTGATCTTTTAATAAAACTCCAGCCTGTGTGCAATTCAAAACATGCATTTTCAGACACGAATGTTTCTTTTCTGTGGTTTCAAAGATACATTCTTGCATGTTGCACAGATCAGTGGGTAAGGGAGGGAATATTGTGGGCTGTCCAGTTTTGCGTCTCCCAGCTAAACCTGAAAATAAGACCATATAGTGAGGATGCCTGGTTTTCATACTTGCTGGATTTCTGCAGTCTAGACCAGATGCCTGATATAAAGTAAAAGTCTTAAAAAAGCAAATATGCTCGAACGGCACATTGCTTTTAAAACTCTTTCAGTGTATTCTGGATTTGTTTTCCTTCTCCCTGTTGCTCTTTTGCGTTCCTGGTTCTGCTCTTGACTTCCTCTCTTTGAAAAATAGTATTTATTGCTGAAGTAAAACGCCCTATTTTAATTTTGAAGAATAGCTTAAAGAACCTATGTGTGTAAATGTTTGTTCCTTTTTTTGCCAACGCTATTTCCAAATTGCTACTATTTAGTTTATTTTAAAAAATACGTATGGAATTAAATTAAAGTAATTTTCCAGAGCAGTGCTGAGTCTCTTGCTTCCTTAATCGTTTGAATGCAATTGAGATGAACAGAACAGATCAATTTAACTGTGACAAATAATGTGTTGATGTAAAGAATTTTCATGAGTTGGGAAGTAAGGGAAAGAAAGGCAGGAAACAAATAGACCTAAACTCAAGGTTGTCACAGTCCTTAATAGTCTAGTGACCCAGTGCTGAGGTCCATTAGTAATAATGAATGTTTTATATGCCTTAATTGTATTGTCAATCTATTGATGTGTGACTATTTTTTTGTGAGTCTTACATCACTATCCAGGATCTCAAGAGGTCACCCACAGTATTTCAGTGTATTGGTCATAGAAGGTCTCTTAACTTTTAATGAAGTGCCTGAAGATCTATCTTTTGTCAGACATTCTGTGGGTTTTCACCTTGTTTTGTGACTGCAAGCCTGGAAAATTATTGCTTGAAGCATGGTTTAAAAAAAAGAAAAACTCAGAGCTGGCTCAAAATTAGTATCTTGAAGCAGGTGTTCATTTGACATAAGATTTTTTTTTTTCATTTGGGACATTTTCAATTTGAATTTTGGCCGACAGATTTGTATCTCAGTTTTTGAATTTGAGAGGCATTGGAACATCTGTGTGCTGCAGGAGCCTTGGGATGTATTTATCTACTACCTATGTTATTTGAAGCTCAAAGAAAACAAATGCTTTTTGTTCAGCTTTTCATCTAGGTTGCTCTTAATGTAAACTGGGGTGTAGAACACTGGATAATGCACAAAGAGTTTCCCATAACTTTTTAATCCCCCTCCAGATATCTTTTTCAGGGGTAGTTACTTTAAGAATACTTTATGCTTGTTAGGAAGAAGAAAGATGGAAATACTAAAGCAAATTATCTGAGCTGTTGTCACTGGCTTAGTGTGTTGCTTATTAAATTCAAAGGAGATATGTTGGCGTCAGTTACAGCATAAGACTGATTTTTACTGATAAGCATGCTGGACTTGATTGGTCCCTGGCATGTAGACAGAGGATTAATATGAAACAAATAATTTATGTGCTTAAACTACCTTTCATTATTTACCATGACTTTATTAAAATGTATAGAAACATGGAACATTAGTGCAGGCTTTGGCTGTCAGTTTTGTGAAAGCATTTCAATTTTTTTTTCTGTGTAAGTAACCTTATTTCTTAAAGCAGTCAGACATGAAAACCTGGTAGAATCTTGTAATTATGTGTGCACACTATGCTTATGTGCTTGTATGGTGTATTACTGTAGTGTTCTGTCATATGCAGCTTCTTAAATGGATACTGTCACAATGACACAGGAATGATCACAAACAAAGGAACTTTGATTTCCAGATGAGGTGCAGGCAGAATATATTTCTCAAACCAGGGTATGCAATATAGTTCTTTTTGGTTCCTGAGGTTAGATTTTAAAATGCAGAAAACCAGTTACTACTTGAGATGGTGTTTTGAACGTTTGTGTATTGTCTACCACATCCCTAGAATAGCTTTGTAACAAATTCCATAGCTGTTTTTAGGAAGAAAATGCTTAGTTTGGGAGCAGGCATGAGCTTGTGCAAGCTTGTATTTAAATAATAAGAAAGGTTTGGGGTGAGAACATAAGTTGCCTGAAAGGTGGTATTTTTTTCATTTTAGGGTTTTATGCTGTAAGTTATTTCTGAACGTCTCAGTTACAGCGCTTCTGAAATTAGAGCAAATAAACACATTCTTCTAGCCGGCCCTTTAAGCACATTGACATTACCAGTTGGGCACAGAATTCTATTTTTGCTCCTCTTATAATCTTTCTATAAAGAATTATTTATGGTATAGACAAATTTTGCCATTTGATTCTTTTATAACTGTTTTTGTTTTTTTTTCTCAGTGTAGAGTGTTTTCATTAGAGGGAGATATTGTTAATGTAATACAAATTTCTGTTGTCTTGAACTGAGTTGATTTGAGGTAGGAACTACTGTCTCGATGTGCAAGTGTGCAGAGTGGGGGCTCAGCGAGAGGCACTTTAAGTACATTTTTGATTATAACTTCACTCTGTCCCAAAGCTGTTGCTTTCTGATGACAACTGTTTCTTAGTTTCAGAATTCTGCAATGGTTTGTTTTCTTGAAAATGTCAAAATGGTATATTAGAAGCATTGTTCTCATGCTTTCCATCTTTCCTTATGTGTTTTAACATCACATCATGTAATGCTTGTCCTGGCATACTAAAAGCTACAATGGTTTGTGTCAGAATCAGCTTGAAAGAGAAAAGCTTACTTTTTTTCTCCCTGAATTGTTAGTGAGGGTTTTTTTTATGGTGTAATTTAAAATAGTAGGTTTTTATTAAATGTTGCACTGGGTAGACTCTAATGATAGCCATAACAGCTTTTCATAAACAGAATATGGAATACTGTGCTACATGCATTTAAAGATGAACCAACCTAATGAATTGCTTTGGAAATTAGATAGTTGACTTACAGTGAGTGCAAGTCTACCTGTTTAAATAGCATTTCAATTTTATTATACAGACTGTCACAGTCTGTAGCTGATAATGAAATAGTACATAGACCATGCTCCAGTGCAGAAAACCTCACTTGCATATGGAAGACTGTACCATGTTGGCACCTTATTTTATCTAGGTATTCCAGAATGATGCTGCTCAGTTTCATTATGTTCTACTCTGACAAGCACTGGAACAGAATAGAAGGTGAAGTGTTGAAAAATAGTTTGAATCCTGAAGTTACTTTGGCACTTCATCTGGTGTGAGCTAACCAGAACAAAAGCTACTTAAACTGTGCTACCCTGCAAATGCTTTAGGAATGTGAGTGGCTTACTTTGTGGTATCACATTAGAACAATTATCCCTTTTCCATTTTTTATATCTGATTTAGTTCTAAATGACTCGCTAAATGAAAAAGCCCAGCACAACAAAACACACACAACATCCTGCCCCATGTACTTATGCTGTTTTTCTTTCTTGTTATAAAGATGTTGTACCCTTAGAAAAGTATGGTAACTCCCAGGTATGATGTGCTAAAGTACGGTGTGTAATTACTGTGATCAACAGCAGGGAGAAAGAAAATAGCTGTAAAAGGAAAATTTGATGGTTTTAATCAGAATGTACACTCTTTTTAAAGTTGTTAATATTTTGAGTGGTTATGTCAAGAAGTTCGGATACTGTTGTCTGAGAATTTCATCTCTGCTTAATTTATTGAATTAATTCTTTAATTAATGTCCTTTGGGATAAATTCTGGTAGTGGAACTTGTGCTAAGACAGATTCCTTTTACAGAACCAGCAAGTGAGTATTAGCTGTTTCTTAAGTGAGACGCTATCCTCTGTGTGACTTTGCAAGTGAATGTTGACAGGCTCATAGGAAATGCAGCTGATGGTTGGAAGCTTGGGTGGGGACTACAGGGAGCTGGCAAGTACTGCAGGGTTTAGTGCCAGACATGATGACACAACAGTGCTTCACTTGTAAAAGTTTTCTTTAGGCTACTAATTCCATCTTCAGAGTAACTGGAACTAAAGCAGTTCTGATGCCAAGTTAAAATAGCTAAAGCAACAGTTTATAGGAAATTGAGAATGCTTTCCCCTCTTAGATCCTCAGAAATATTAGTAAAAAGAGCACACTCCTCTTAATGAAAGCATGAGTTATGAACAGTGCCATAGAATGGATGTGCTGCAAACCAAGTCCCATGTAACTATAGAGTGTCAAAAACAGCTCAAGAAGGAAAGGCTGGCAGTGTAAATACTGAGCTCTGAATATTTTATGTCATAGTTTCCATTTATTTGCTTTGCCAGTTCATCACCATATTTTGTAAGGCACCCTTTAATAGCTTCCTTTACTTCTCAAATAAAAATTCTTCAAGTCTATATAGACATTGAGAAATGCTATGGTGTAAAATGTGGGCACTTTTGCAGCAGTTTGACCATGTCACCTTAAGTATAATGTGTCTTGTCTTGAATTTACAGTATTTTTGGTCCATGCAAAAGTCTAAAAGGTAGTAAAGCAAAGCTTTGAAGGAGCATGAAAGTGAAGTACAGTTTAGGTTTGCATTGCAGCAGTTTAGGCAGAGTACAAGTTGCTGATCCTGTACTGCCTCTGGTTTTGTATGTGGGAGGGACATGCAGGAGGTATCATGGAGAGAAATCTTGCAGGGGAAGGCGTGCCTGACTTACAGAATGTAAAATCTGGTGGTGTTGGTGGAAGGTTGCAGCTCTATTCCATAAGCATACTGGGTTTGGGGTTTTCTGTAATTTTAGCATCACCCTTTTATTTTAGGAAGAACTTCCTTCCATTCCCAAGAGTGCAGGACTCAAAGTGTTGAATGAAAGGAGCTTCAGCTGGTGAATTTACTCTGTTCAGTGTTGGTGCAGTGCAGGGTGCCATGACAAGTCAGCTCTAATATTGTTGCCCCTTTTAAGGTGGACAGCTGCGCTCTGCTCTCCCTCAAAAGGAGCAGACTGAATCAGCTTTGCCTACAGTAACTGCATGGCAGTACCTTGCATCCGCAGCAGGCATTGGCTGCTTCTGACCTCAGAGTTACAGATCACCTCGGAAGATTCCTGTTCCCTTACAGTTTTATCAAGGTAAAGTGAAAAGCAATATATAAATATAAGGAAAGGCTATTTTTACATCATTGAGATATTTTTGCATGAATGACTGTCATGTAAAGTGAAAAACGGATTGAACAGTTTTTTCTCTGAGATCACCTGTATCTTCTTTCATAGCATCCCTATCAGTTTAACTCTGTAACACTGATGTCTTTCAGGCCAAGATTCATTTTTTTCCTGAAGACTAGTATTTAGAAATCTGTGAAATTTAAACTGGTGCTTTTGGAAAGCTATGTAGCAAACAGTTGTGTAGGCCATGACTTCATCAAATTTGAGGGCTCGGCAATCACCAACCATATGAAGTTCAACAAGGGGAAGTGCTGGATTCTGCACATGGGATGGGGCAACCCTGGATGTACAGACAGACTGGGGAATGAGGTGCTGGAAAGCAGTGCCACGGAAAGGGACCTGGGGGTCCTGGTGGATGGCAAGCTGAATGTGAGTCCGCAGTGCCCTGGCAGCCAGGAGGGCCAACCGTGTCCTG
The DNA here is from genome assembly GCA_013396735.1 of Grallaria varia. Lineage (NCBI taxonomy): Eukaryota > Metazoa > Chordata > Aves > Passeriformes > Formicariidae > Grallaria > Grallaria varia. The sequence continues at coordinate 215,957 of VWZG01009763.1, read as the reverse complement.
GGGGCCATCAGGCAAAGCATCGCCAGCCGGGCAAGGGAGGGGATTGTCCCGCCCTGCTCTGCACTGGGGCGGCCTCACCTGGCATGTTGTGTGCAGTTTGGGGCACTGCAATATCAGAAAGATACTGAGCTACTGGACAGTATCCAAAGGAGGGCAAGGAAGGCGGTGAAGGGCCTTGAGGGGAAGCCGTGTGAGGAGCGGCTGAGGGCACTTGGTCTGCTCAGCTGGAGAAGAGGAGACTGAGAGGAGACCTCACTGCAGTTACAACTTCCTTGGGAGGGGAAGAGGAGGGGCAGGCACAGATCTCTTCTCTGGAGTGAGCAGGGACAGGACCTGAGGGAATGGCCTGAAGTTGTGTCAGGGGAGGTTTAGGTTGGATATGAGAACAAGGTTGTTCCCTCAGAGGGTGATTGGGCACTGAACAGGCTCTCCAGAGCAGTGGTCACAGCACCAAACCTCACAGAGTTCAAGCCATATTTGGATGATGCTCTCAGGCACATGGTGTGACTCTTGGGGATGGTCCTGTGCAGGGCCAGGAGTTGGACTCGATGATCCTTGTGAGTCCCTTCCAACTTGCTTATTCTGTGATTCTTTGACTTTCCTAAATCAAGGTGTACAGCTCGCCATTCATTTTTTGTGTAGTGCTTGGTGGTGATCTGTTCTCATGTCTCTGGACATTCTATAGCACATCTCTAGGATTTACTCTTCTGTGCCGCCTGATAGCTCCCAAATTGTTACCCAGATCATCGCCCCCTTCCCGAGTATGTGAATTCTCTTTTTGAACCAGATGCTGGCCTTACTGGTGTGGATGTACCCTGAAAGGTACTTGTGTGTCCTAGCTTCAATAAAAGAAGATGGGGGATGTGTTTGGAGAAGAGAATAGATGCTTGCTTAACAAAAGATTAATTTTCTTTGAGGTAATAACAGATATACTTTATCTTGGTTACAAATTTGTTGAATGGAGAAGTATCTGATAAATGTTACAATGACTCTTTGCTTCCAGGGAGGAGTTTCTTTGTTGAATAAAAATTGGGCAGTATCACTGAAGTGATCTGGTCATTGTCCAAGATTTAAACTGTCTCAGGGGATGTATTGCTGACATTCTCTGTGGCCTGTTTAAGCATTTCTGTTTACGGATGTGTAGAGTGATCTATTTGCAGTGCAGCGAGACTGCACTTCCTGTGGGTTGAATGGTGTTGCTTAACTATGGTCAGCTGAAATCCTTGGACAAGAGTCGGATTTTTGTAATGTCATGTCAATATATTTTGCCAACAAGAGCTGGCAATGAATGCACATGCAAGGCCAGCATAAAATAATTTCTGATGTTGTTTTAAATATTGTGAACTCTGTTCTTATTCTTTTTCTGCATGGTTCTGACAAAAGTGAGCTGCAAAAATGGCTTTGTAATTATCCGTTGCAACTTTCATACCAAGTTTTTACTAGTAAGCAAGATAATAAACTGAATGTATGCAGTTTTTAGAAAGTTAATTGACAGACATGCGCCTTGACTTCAAAACACTTTTCCAGAAGTGTAGTAGCTGACATCAGTAGAAATTTTAAGTATCAAACTTTCTTTTTTTTTTTTTTTTCAGATGGAGCAGTTGTCAGATGAAGAGCTTGACCATGGTGCAGAAGAAGATAGTGATAAGGAAGATCAGGATCTGGACAAGATGTTTGGAGCCTGGCTAGGTGAACTGGACAAACTCACACAGGTGAGGGATGTATCAAACGTCTCACAGAATAATACTTTATAGGTAGTATGTTTCTTTTCAGTTGGATGCTAACTGCTCTGCACTGCCACTTGCAGCAAGGTAAACTGCGGCCAGTGACCAGTTCAGTACTCTGTAAAGGTGTATGAATTGGTCTATTTTCCCCTTCTCAAGGTGGTTAAATTAATTTTTCATGACCTGTTATTTTGACCTTTCCCAAAGGATATGATTCCTTTTGAAAGCTATGGAGTTGGTATTTTGTCCTTTTGTATGTAGAGAAATATGGACTTTAGCTGTCTAGAGATAGGCTGTGTCTCCAAACGTGGTTTGACGTGACAGCATTTATTTGTTGCACCTGAACAGCAAAAAGGAACAGGAAATTGTGGGTGTTACCATGACATGGTAAGGTGACCTGATACACCCTAGGGAACTCATCATTGTTCCAGAGTACTCCTCCTGCATCAGAAAAGTAGCTGATAGGGCATCTTTTGGCACTTCCAGTTTCCTAGTGCTTTTCCTTTTCTTCACAAGCTGGTCTTGCATTTTGTATGGTGTGCCTATCCTGGGGGTGATAGGCCATTTCTCTGTGACTGCCTGCGGGGTTTTTTCAGCTCAGTGAGCTGGCCTTCCTAAACAGTGTGTTTAATCTTGTCCGTATTTATCATTTAGAACTAAGCAAAGGAATGATAACTGAAGTTTCATTAAGCTGGAGAAGAGGCAGTTTTTCCTCATCTTCATCTTACCCAAAGACTGATGGAAACTGGAGCTAATGATGTGAACAGGATTTCAGATTCAGGCTCATCTCTGTTCTTGTCTGGTGAAATCTCTGCCTGCAAGTTCTTAATGTATATAGCACTACAGGGGAAACTTATTTCTCTGAACTTACACATGCAAGGCAATGAGAAATCCTGCTTTTTTGAAATGAATGGAAGAGTGGGATATGAATCTGTGTATATTAATTCTTGCTGCTTTTTAAGCTTTGTATGAAGGATTTTTAGTGATAAGTGAAAACTATTTTGAAGGTATGGGCTTTGTAAATCACTTTGAGTGATGATCTTCACAGAGGAGCACGGTGGGTAAATTGGTCTTGGACCTTTTGTTCTCTGTCCCATTTTTTCATGTTTGAGCAGCCTAGAAATATAAGCATACTTTACTCCGGGATTATAGCTACACTGTTGATGTGCAGACTTCAGGGTGATGTCTTAGTTTGTTGCTGGTCCATGGAAAGTTCTTAAAATCTACTAGTAGGTAGTTAATGGAGGGCCCACACTATGTGTTTCTCACCTTCATATTGCTGCTCAACACAGTCTGCAACATAGCCTGACAGTTGCCCTTCTATTGCAATTATTGAGAAATGACATTTCCCCCAAAACTTTGACCTAATATTGTTTTGTGTAAATAAGTTAATGGAGTTAGTTGTGTCTTGGCATATTTGGAAAATGATCACGTCTTGACGTGGCTGTCCTAATGCAGTCTCAATAAAGGGCGGTGATTAGACTTAATGAGATCCAAAGTGCATTCTCCTGTAGTCTCAGAATTTGTTGCTGTTTATCAACTGAACTTTAAGAGCAGTAGGAGGAAAGGTTTTTGTCCCTAAGATCCTTGAACTTTAACTTCCTTTTTAGATTTCCTAAGTGTTTATTTTAAGGGGGTTTAATGTATGACCCAGATTCCTCTCCAGAAATAAGTGCTTTTTAAAAGATTTGAAATAGTTAAAATACCCATGAGACCATTGGAATTCACTTTGCCCTCTTTAACTGTTGGTCTAACAAAAGCATTTTCAAGTGAAGTCTCAAAATCTGCAGCATGTGTGAGCCACATTTGGTACTGATGCAGAGTGGATTAACATTTATCCTGCTTAAGTTATCCTGCTCTCTAGTGCAGGTTAAATGAAGGAAGTCTTACCTTGCTTCTCATGATTATTCAGAATTAAGCTTTTGGTGTTGCAGTTTTTAGCAGTTCTCCAAAATGCCGTTTTAGCAATCTAATGTGTTATGGAGAATGTGCTCCAGGTAAGTGTTTCCAAGGAGGTGAAATAAGTTTATTAAAATCAGTAAAACACATTTTTGATACTTGTAACCAGAATATATCTGCCTTACGGAAAATTTTTGTAGTGCTCTGAAGGAATGAGCCTCTTCTGTCTCAAGGGTTAGAGGTAGATTTTTTTTTTTCTCCCCCTGTTATTCTGAGACGATACTTAACCTTGATCAGAATTACAGAGGTGAGGTTCTTTCTGTCTGATGGAGGACAAGGCTTCATCACTGTCCTCTCATTAAGTGATGATTGACTCACTAATTGATTTGTTTGGTTGGTTGGTTGGTTTTGGGTTTTTTTTTAAGTTTGGACCAAGCTGAGGAGAGAAGGGAGTTCAGCAAGAATAAGTATTAGGGGAAAAAACTAGTGCATTTCAGTTTTTAACAAATGACTTGAGTAAAGATGTAGAAAATAAAAATAAAAAGCTTACGTGAGAAATAATTTTGTTGGAACTAGAGAACACTTTTCCTTCAGACAAGCACATCTTCAGGAAATGTTTATCATTATAAAGATGATACAAAAGTTAAGCATTGCTTAATTTCAGATGTTCTGCAGGCCTGTTGAGCTTCGGTGGATTCCCTCTGTAACACTTGTCATTCCAGGGTCAGCAGTTCCTGCCCTTGTCTGCTTGCTATTTACACAAATCCTGGTTTTTATTATAACATTATAAGTTACACCTATATTAGCCTTAATAATATAACAATTCAAGATTATAAAGAGAAAAGTATGTTTTTTTAACATATTCTCGGTTTTCTACAGAAAGGTGTCCTACGTAAACTGGCTGGGATTTGCTTTCACAATTTTATGTGATTCATATGAAAGGCTTATTGAAAAAAAAAAGTCTGAATTAAGCCAATTAAAAATCCCTTTCAATAAAATCGACTTCTTCATTAAATGTTTCTATGTTCTTATGCCATGATTATGCTCATAAGCTAATGATACATATCTTAGGGTATCACAGATCGAATGTGTTTAGATCCTTGCCCTGAGAAATGGCTATAGCTGCCTATGTTTCAAAATCAGCTAGTATGTAACACTTCTTAAAAAAGCATTTGAAATATGCTTCCCTCCTTTTGGTTCAGCAAAAAATAGAATGTGTTTAACACCTTTTCTTTATTGCATATCTGAAGCTAAATCTCTGTTGTGTGATGGTGTATGTTTTCAGTCTAAAGCCTGAAAAAGAGGGTTGTTTTTTTTATGTGTCAGGAGATTTTGAAAAATTTCTCTTAGAGAAGATTAATTCTCATTTATCTTAAAGATTTGCTTGTCTAGCTCCTTGTCAAACTTTCTTTTGCCCTTTTTTTGGTCTTTTTCAGAGTTTGGATACAGAGAAGCCTGTGGCACCAGTGAAGAGATCACCTCTCCGTCAGGAAACCAATCTTGCCAACTTCTCATATCGCTTCTCTATGTACAATTTGAATGGTTTGTTGAGTTATTTACCCCTCAAATATTCGTTTAAATAAAAAATTTATTCCAGCTATAAATAACAGGTTAAAATATAAGAGCATTTGAGTAGGCTTCTAGCTGCAGTGAGAACATATTTGCTGAAGGCATTGCTTTCTGATGCCAAATTTTGAGCATCCTAAATCGATGTCTTTTACAGCACCTAGTATGTGAGAACTGCAGACTAGCATTTGTACAGTAAAGCATGTTCTGGCATCTGGTCTCATGAAAGAATGAATGGTCTGTTAACCAGGAAGAAAAAGCATTTTGCTTCATGGAACAGGATGCAGGAATATAGGTATAGAATGCTTTCACATTAAGCAAAAATCATATTTTGCTTTGTCTTGAAATAGCTTCCCCTGGTTGTAATACAGGAAACCTTAATTTAAAGGCTTGAGTATGTATATAGTATTTCTGTTTTTGTTTTTTTAAGCAGTTGCATTGCTTTAGCAATTTAGAAAGTGTTTAGCAAAACACTGTGCTTTTTTGAAAAGCTGAGACATGATATTATGCAAATGTATTTTTAGGTTCTGTTCACAGGAAAGCAGTTTAAACTTCTCAAATGTAATCTGAGCACTTATGTGCTGTTAAATGTGTTTAATCCAAGCAGTGTGAAAGTTGCGCCGGTCAAGAGTAGTAGTGCAAATAAATTTCTGCTTAGCAGTGAGCAGAGATCTTGCAATACAGATGGGAAAAGAAATGCTGCTTCCTTTGCTCCCTTACCCCAACTGTTAGATTTGGTAACGCAAAATGAAGAGTTGCAAATGGAATAACTCTGCACGTGCTGACAGCTCTTGTTTGTTGCAGAAGCCCTGAATCAGGGGGAGGCTGTGGATCTGGATGCCCTCATGGCTGATCTCTGTTCCATAGAGCAGGAGCTCAGCAGCATTGGGTCTCATTCCGCAAACAACGCTGCAGTGAAACGTCTTGCCACGGAATCCAAACCTCAGAAACCACCTGCTAGTCGGCCTTCGACTAAGCACAGCAGCGTGAAAGGATTATCATCCTCCTCTGGTAAGGTGACTAAACCGGCACACGCCAACGTGTCTTTGGATGACATCACTGCGCAGCTAGAGAAGGCCTCGTTGAGCATGGATGAGGCGGCCCAACAATCTGTTGCAGAAGACACCAAACCAATAGTTACTGCTCAGCACAGGAGGACAGCGTCTGCTGGCACAGTGAGTGATGCTGAGCTGCGCTCCATCAGTAACTCCTCCCGTTCCAGCATGACCTCTGCAGCTTCCAGCATGGACTCCTTGGATATCGATAAGGTTACGAGACCTCAGGAACTGGACTTGACATCACAAGGGCAGCCAATCACTGAGGTAGCGTGTCACTAATTCAAGATTTTTGTGCGGTTTGGGTATTTTCATTTCAAACTTAGACATCTCACCTCCCTTGCTGAAACTCCTAGCTAAACATGATTCAAGACTAAGATTGGTAATTGCATGGACTGCACATGTTGGAGCTGCTACTTTCTCTGGTTTTGGTTCTGTCTGCAAGGAAGCTTTTTTAAAAATGTGTTTTGGGTTTTTTAAGAGCTCTCCCCATCTCTTGCTGCTTCTAAGCCAACCATGCGTTTTAGTATTTTTATAGTTAATATTTTTATTCTAAATAAATTTCATATATTGCTTTTAGTTTAAATCTGAGGAGTGCACATCTGTTGCAAAACTGCATTTCTCTTACAGGATAGTTAATATCTGAAGCACATGGAGTAATTTATGAATGCCTATCTGGAGCTATACTATACCAGTAATCTGCTGCTACGTAATATTTTTGTTTGATGTATGACAGGGAGAACTCTTGGAAGCAATGCACAAAACAGAAAAACAACTGGGCTGCAATGCGATAGCAAACGTTTGCTTGGGACTTTGGTGCCTTGATGTTGCTTAAAAGCAGCCAGTTCGGTGAACATTGAAAGTGCTGGTGACTTGAGAGGAAATGAGGGACATGTTACCATGAATTTTGGAAACAAACTAGAAGCTATTTTTGTGGAAATACTCTCTAAAACAGAAATCTGACCTGTTCAAATGTCAGTTGTACTAATATGTGTGTTCCCTTTGAGAGAAAACTGGAACAAGCTGAGTTTATTCTAATCAATAATTAACACTAATTTGAATGAGCAGTGCTGAAAGCATGGCTCTACACATCTGCAGCAAAGTTCATCTGATGCAGAGTGAAAGATGCAGGCTTGGCAGATCAGCTCATCAAGGTCACACTTCATTTTAAATCTTTATTTGAAGTGGTGAGCAGTGAATGAATGGCGTCTTGGTTAAACTTTCTTTTTGTATAAAAAGTTGGTGTCAGTATGTTCTTATTGGAGATTTCATGTTGAGTGAATTAAAGCACAGCTAGAAATGTCCTTTGCTCTTTGGAAAGTTAAAATGCAAGCCTTTGCATTATTGCTGTAGGCCTAAGTGTTCAAGCCAGCCTATAACAGTCATTGATTACATTGTTTGTTTGTCAATCATTCCTTTCTATGCTATGACAAGGCTAATTTTTGGGTTTTTTTTTTTTGCATCTCTGACTTATTCATGGTTATATGTATCTTTTTATGAAGTAGGAAGTTAGGCAGTCTTGCATTTTTGTCTCAGGCTAAAAAGATGATTTATGTCAATTAGTCACTCTAACCTGCATGGCCCAAAAATAACATGAACTTTGCATTTTTTAGGTTTTAAAAATGCAAGGTGTTCCGTGTGGTTGATTTTGCAAGTCTCTCTCTAGATTCTCTCTTTTGCTTCAGGAGTGATATACTTGAGGCATCAGCAAGGTTGCCCTTCTTGTCTCCCAGATTTTTCAGTTCTTTCTGTCACAAGTAACCAACAAAACACCTGCTTCACTTAAGGAACTTGATGTTGGTGAATCCAGGTACAGAGGTGAAAAGTTGCTTTGTCTTCACAGGAAGCTAATCTATATTGCTGCAAGTGTTGCAATTGCTTTCTGAGCTCTTGGCCACTCGCTGCAAGGTTCAAAATCATCCCCAAAAGCTTTTCTCAAAGGCACATGATCACTGCCTTTGTAAACCCAGTGATTACTTCTCATATAAGAATGTGGCCATTGTTTCTCTTCCCAGATAAGTTGATAAGAGTGATTCCTTTGAAGGAAGTAACCAGAAAGTGTTGGTAATTTGAGAGCCAGATTCTTCTCCCCTCTTGAGAAGAGAAACCTCTGCACTCATTAACTGTGCTGCTTTGTTTTTGCTTTATCTGTTCCCTTTAATTTCAGTAGCCTGAGGAAGGTGTTCAACTCTGAGAAATTTTCCCCAGGTTTGCAGAATTGGTATTCAGCTGTTCTGTATTAAAACTGTTACATGATGGGATAGAACTTTTTACTGAAAAATAACTTTCTGTTCTCGTCACTGGTAAATGGAGAAGGGGGAAATAATTTTTTGAGATTGTGACAGATTCTGTGGTAGTGTTGTTTAAATGAAATTCATCCTTTAAATGGATTCTTTGAAAGAATCATTGGGTATCAACAAAGCAGTTTATTTCCTTTTTCATTCATCTAGTGCCCAAAAACTAGTTTAAGGGTTTGTTAATACTCATGGTTGGGTTGTAAACCAAAACACCTTTTACTAGTAGGGTTGAATTGTACCTTCCCACCTACACACTTGACTCCATGGTGCTGTTTCTAATGGAGAACATCCCCCTGAGGAAATACCCTTTAAAGAAGACCTAGTGGCTATGTAAGGAAAAAACCTAAATGGTTTTTATGCTGAAAGTGGGAGAGGCTATTTCTTCATCGCCATAGCAGATCTGTTTTGAGATTTGTTATTCTAACATAGTGTTTCAAGTTAGCTCTTTTGCCTGTCTTCCTTGAGATACCTGTAGTTGAGCTGACCTTTAAAATTTCTCTTTGCTGCTGTGGCTCTTATGAAAGAGGTCAGTGTCTTGGCAGCTTTGCCCTTTTGACCGACCCTTTCTGTCCTCTCCAGGCAGCATAGGTACTTTAAAAAGTCATCCTTTCCTCTGCAACTTGATGTTATGCTCTTCCTAAATAAAGTGGGAAACAGTTTTGATGGGAGGAAATCCTTGTCTGAAAAAGGAAAGTAAGCTTTGCAGTTATTAACTTCAGTATTCTATCTTAAAAAGTAATTCTGCTCTGTATTTAAGAGCTCTCTGACCTGGAAATGTAGGAAAGTCCTGTAAAAGAGCTGCCATGCGCTGGCCTGCTGAAAGTGTGTGTGGTCTAGTATACATTTTACTGACAATAGTGATCGATGTTATGGATAAAGGCTGCAATTCCACAACCACCGGAAATGGGACAATGTAACTTCCGTTTCCTCTCATCCTCAAAGTTCTTGCTTACACTTTCTTATCTCCTCCCTTGTCCCAGCTTTGGCACTTTCAGGTCCTTAACACATCAAAACTTACTGTTTCTGTTCTGGGGCTCATTCTGTGTTGTTTAGGTAAACTGGGGAGACTCAGAGGAGTCTGATCTGTGCTGATGCATAGTAGGGGGTTGTAGCCAAGGACTGGAGGCTGGAAAGGAGGGCAGGAATACACCCATTGGTGGTAATGGATGATTCAGAACTTCTTGCCTCAGAGGCATTTGAACAGGCACCATAGTGTCTTGTCTTACCCTCCCTCCTGTGCTGTCAGAACTTCCTGGGGCTGAAGATAAATCAGCATGATCACAGATAACTCTCACTGGTTCTGTTGGACAAGGCCATCTTTATTCTCGTTCTGAATTGATCTTTATGCCACTTTTGAGGGAGTTGACTGGAGTTTCATGGGTTGTCTCAAATTGTGGATTTCTTACTTGTTGTTGTGATATCTTTTATTTTCTTTCTTTAATAACAATTCTTAACACTATCTCTTTAGACGCTGTGAACATTAATGTCTTCAAAGGCTACTGCTCTGTGGTCTCAGGATCTTGTCTTGGTGTTTTCTGATGCGCATGTGTTCTTAAGTTCCCCTTAAGCATTCTTGAATAAAAAGTTGTTTCTTCCTCACCCTAAACCCCGTAATTTTTGTTAAATTGAAAATTGTCTCCAACAAAATGATTTCCCAGATCCTTGCTTAAAAGGTATTCTTTCTTAAATTGGCAAGTTGCATTTCATTTTCTATGCTTTTAGTTGTGTAATAAGTGGCATACACTTGAGAGCTTTGTTTCTGTATGTGACATACTTTACTTGAATGTAGACTGAATGATTGAAGTAATAGCATGAGTTAAAGGTAGGGGAAGTGATGACTGTATGACTAACTTATCCCTTTCACCCACAGTATCTTTTTCCTTCTTCCTTTGGTCCCTCTGCCAGCAAGAAGTTTTCTTTATTTTCAGTGAGCTGTGCTAGAGCAGCGGGAGAAGAAAGCGGTGGGGAGAGAATAGAGAAATGTGTTGATGATGCTGGTGTAGCTGTTAGTGTCTGACGGGTGAAAGGATCCATTCATGGGCAGTCATTGTTCCTGTCCTGCAGTCCTCAGTGAAGGGGTTGCAAATAAATTTGAGGTCTGCCATCTGGTCTGGCACAGCATAGCACTGCCCCCCACCCTCCCAACACATGGAGGTCTTTATGTCTGTAACCCAGTTTGCACAGTTGAGAGATTCTGCCTTACATATGAAGATAATGCAAAATTCAGCAGTCAGTAACGCTGCATGATTTTTAATTGTATTTTATTTTTTAGCTTTTGCTTAAATTCCTTGTAGATTTAGACTTGATGTTTGAGGTGAAAATCATGACAAGGGACTGCCAGTGGATTGCAGCTGTAAGTTCTTTGCTTCACTTGACAGAGAAGGCAGCAGTATAGAGTAAACATTAATGTTTCTTTCGGGGGAAAAAAGGGAGCTTTGGAGGCATGATAGTTAGTAAGGATTGTCGTGTAAGCTCAGCACATAAATCTGTACTGGCTGATAGCTCCTGTGGGGTAAAATGGAAAACTTGAAATGGGTGTAAAGAGAAACAGAGTTTGTGTTTCACAGCAGTTTTGCCATGGTTCTTGTATGGACATCTTGGCACTTCACTTGCCTACACAGTGGATGACACAGAAACTTTGGTACCCATTTGAACTTACTGAGGGTCATGTTTTTGTGGGATTGCTATATGTTCCATGGTATGAAAGCACAGTTGACTCTGCAGAGAAAGCAACTGATAACGTGTATGGTCTTTGGTAGGTAACGGTGTCTTAAAATAGAGTTGGATTGCTGAACCTCACCTGTTATTTGTAGGTTATTTGAAAAAACATTTGTGGCCCGTTTTAGCTCTTGCAGGAATAGAGCATTATTGGCTCTTGTGTTTTGGGAGCTTAATGTTTGAGTAGTTTTCCTTATGGTCCATGTTTTGTGTGGTTAGCAGATGTGAAGAATACTGGATTTCAGTTTGTGAGAGTAGTCACAGATAAATAACAAACAAGGCATGTCAGAGGTTTGTTGTCTTCTAAAGACTTTTTTTTTTTAAAATAATTTCATTTTCTGCCACTTGTGTTATGTCCTTACTTTGTACACAAAGCGTATTCTGGAGTGTTTCCAGTTACCCTTTTCCTAAGCTGAAAATAGTCAATGGAAAGACTTGATTTGAAACACAATTAGAAGATCTCTTCCTAATTTTTCCCCCCAATTATTAGTCACAAAATGTTCCTTAATAAGTCAACAGTAAAGACAAATTGTGTCTGTCTATCGTCTTGAAGCATTACTTTGGCTTCCGATTTTGTTGGCATAAGAAGTGTGAGCCGTCCAGTTTGCTTGAAATACATGTCAAATGATTCCTTACTTGCCAGATTTTTGGAGGCTTTCAAAGCATTCTCTGAGATAAACATATAATTTGATGAAACATAAACAGTATTTATGTATTTGGGTATTCAAACATGCTTGGCTATTCATAATGGTCACATGATACACTCAAACCCAAAAATTCCTAATACACTCTAACCAGTGCCTGCAAAACTGGCACCTTAAGCTTTTTTCACATTGTACTTGTGGAATCCGCAGAGCAAATTATAGGGAGGGATAATTTAAAATTTTTAAAGGAATTTTCAAATGGAATCCAAAGGAGGTACTCTAAAAGTTTTGTTTATTGCACATGCATGGAATTGGAGGTTTTAAAAATTGGGGTATGTAGATTTAAAATATGTGAAAGGGGAATAAGAATTTAAACATTATCCTTGTATTGGTAAATCTTGATTCTCCAGTCCGTGTGTCTGACTTATTTTATAGCTATGAATTTAAAATTTATACTGTAACTTTTTTTCACATAGGTGGAACTCAAAATGTAGCAGGGACCATAAAACATGTAAGAATAATTTTATCTTCTGACATTGCCTGTCAACTTTGCCTCATACTGATGAATAAGCTTAAAAGTTCCCTCCCTGAAAGGAACAGGAAAATGGACAGTATAATACATGTCCTGTTTGGCTGGCAGAGCTGGTGTCAGCTCAGAAATTACAGTTATGGTATACTTTGTTAGTGTAAGGATGAACACCAGAGGCATTGCCTCTGCTGCAGTATACTGTTCTTTCTGGTTATTCTGTGATCTTGGAGTCTTCTGTGGATGAGCAACCAAATTACTCACTCTGCTGTCCCAAACATTGTGCAAATAAACATATTTTAAAATTAATCTCTTTGCTTTCATGCCTGTTCCACAGCACTTTAGAAAAATACTTGTGTTTATGAAAGGATTTCTTGAGAAAAACTTTGTGTCATTTAATACAGACAATCTAAGAAAATGGTTGTTTAGAGGTTCTATCTCTTACCAGATTCATCTGCAAGAGAAAAAGTACCACAGATCAATGGCCAAGTAAGTCTAGGCAGCATACCTCTTGAACCAAGCCACTAGACCTGGGCTGAGAAGTCAGAAGTCTTGCCTTACAGTGTTACCAGATTTTGTCAAAAATGTGCTGCGGAGCTGTAGTATGCACTGGCTGCAGTTGCCAGCGAAGATATCTCCCCAAGTTGTGATTAATTACTGGAACTTTTTGAACAGCCAGTTTTTGCAGATACGCCAGTCTGCGTAACACAAATTCCTGTATTTTTTCTGCAGCATTCGATTAGATTAGGGATGTGAAATACTACAACTGTAGGAAATTAGCAACAGATTAGTTGTTTGTCCTTACATCAGGTTGCCAAAAAACAAATTTGTAACAGATGACAAAAATTAAGAACATGGCAGCCAATTGTGGAACATTGAATTCTTAAGAGGAGAAAAGAATTTATGGTGTTTTCTTCACTTGCATGTATTCCTAACCTATAGGATGAAAACTAGGGGGTTTGAGGTTTGTAAAGGAGTTTGAAGCTCCCCAGAAGAGACTTCATATTCTGAAGAAATAACTGAGAATTGGCCTTTTAGCTGTCAGTTTTGAGCACACTGGTTAGTGTTTAGTCTGCTGTAGTGTAATAAAAGTTGTCTGCAAACACAAAGAAGAGTCTTCATTTTTAGTTAACCAAATTTACAGCTTTGGTGAGTTTCCTGTGTTGGACACTTAGTAGTTTCACGTTTGTAAAAGTTATTCAAGGTTTTAGACCAGCCACATCAGTGCCTTCTATTGTGAATGCAGATTTTATTTTGTTCATGTGGCTTCTCTGCTTTTAACCAAAAGGGTTGATTTGTGACTTTTAACTCCCCAGCTGTGTGTATCCATTCTTCTACAGTGGTTGATCTTTGGATGATTTGATGTCTATAGATGTTTTTGGGGGGGAATTATGGTTTAGAAGTCAACAGGCATATAATGAAATGTTACTTAATACAGTTGCTTCTTAGTGTAAAAGGCAGCAGATTCAGTCAAACCCAATTAAATCTATTAAACCTCCATGTGCTCTTATTTCTTAGCTGCTTTGATGTTTTGTTTTCTATGCTACAGGTAGAGCCCTTCACAGGATAAAGTGACTGATATTCTTTAACTAACACAGTTAGGAATGCATTAGTCATAGTACACTAAGTTTGAGTGTTTTTTTCCCTTCCTTCTTTAGGTCTTCCACTTAATGTATCTTTTTTAGACAGATCAGGCAACCATTTCCTGTGAAATTATACTCTTATTTATTTTTTCTTGTGGGAGAATTGCATGCTTGAAACCTCCTCCCTGCAGACAAACTTTATTTGAGGTTTCGTATTTGATTTATACTAGTTCAGATCCATGCAACTGATGAAATGGGCAGTCTTGCCCCATTTTGTTTGTGCAGCTGCCTAGTGATTTGGAGCAGTTTTCCCTGAAAAGTAATTCTGAATTAGTTGTTCATTGATCCATTGGACCACATGTTGAAAAGTACTGCTGTCCTCACAAGGGATGGGAGAGAGAATACGTGGTTGGGGGAACAACAGGATTGCCTATTTCTTGTGGCAGTTTAGTCTTAAATTTCTAAAAAGCAGTAATGAAACTAAGCTTGAACTGAAATGTTTGCTAGCTTTTGCAGTCCTTTATGTCCTGCTCTATCGTAAGTAACTCGTGTTCATCAGGGGAGTATCACAGCCTGACCTGGGAGGTGCGTGGACTAGCAAAGAGTGCACCTCATGCACCTGGTGCAGCAGTTTGTTAATTGGAGATGTTACTGAAATTGCAGTGAATTTCAATAGGTTTAGCCTGTGACTGTCAGAACTGGCATGAAGTTATAAACATTCCTAGTATTTAATAAATACTTTCTGTAAGTTAACATTTTAAATTTGTTTAGTCCAGTTGCCTGCAGTGAAATGGAGTTTTATGAGTTCTAGGAGGGAGGGTTGGCTGCTCTTGAGCTCGTAGTAATGGCTCCAGGTTCTCCCCTCCCTTGTCTGGCTCCAGTATCTGCAGCAGACAGGCACTGCAGTTCAAAGAAAGCATCTGTGCTCTCCCACTATGGACCCAAGTGCTCTCGATCTCTGCTGATCTTTGGGTCAAGGTTAGTCATGTGCAGTCCAAGTGAAGGGCTGGGCAGGCTCTGTCAGGGGATGCAGCCTTGAGGGTTTTTTTAATTGTGGTGCTCCAGACTTCACTGAGACTTTATAGACTACAATTTTAATTCTAAAAGCTTAGGTTCAGGCAAATTTAGGTATCTTCATGTGGGACAGCACAAAGCAAGTCTTTGATGATGTCTCTGCCAATAACCTATTTCATGGTCAGACATACAAATGTCTTGAAAAAAATCTGTATTTTAAATGACACACACCTTTCTTTCTTTTCTTTGGAATACTTGTCTAATGTAAGTGACTAGTAGTCATGCTGTAACGGTGAGGCATCATGGAAAATTTCTGTCTTAGTGGTATAGCTTTTTTATGACCAGAGATTGGACCTGATGACCCACTGTGGTGCCTTCCAACTTTACCCACCCTGTGATTCTGTGGAAACACGTCTTGTATGTGGGTGTCAGGTCACTATCTAATGCTGCTGCCTCAGTTTCTAAGTGTGTTTTCTGAGATTCTGATAAGAATAAACTATTACTCCTTTGGCAACAAATTTTTTCTAATATGCAGTCTAAACCTCTAGTGCAACTTGAGTCTGTTTCATCTTGTCCTTTATCTTGTTACTGCTTGTGAGAAGAGACTCACCCACCTGTCTACCACCTTCCTTTAGGTAGTTGTAGAGAGTGATAAGGTCTCACCAGAGCCTCTTTTTCCTAGGCTAAACAACCCCCTTTGCAAAGAAAAGCAGAAAATGGATATTTTCATACTATGTTCATATGAATACATTCCATATGAATATATAATTTCAGAGTGTTTGCAAAGAAAAATTTGAGTTCTTTCCCATAGGTATCACCCTTTGGGTCAAAGTTACAAAAATTGTTTTTAGTGGATTATAATTCTTTAAGCCAGAGTCTAAAAAATTCAGCATAGGGATGTAGTTGAAATGGAAGCTATAGTAGTTACCTTTTCACCAAAAGTTTTGCAAACATACAGCTCTCTATTGGATGTTCTTTACTGAATTTCCCTGTTTTTAGGGACAGAGGATGCTTTTAAAAGAAGACTCTTGTAGTGTTTCTCAACTGTCATATTAAATCCAGAATAGTGGCACAAGAGTGCCACCAGCTGGTTTAATTAAACGTGTGATTTAATGTTCAACTCTTTAATGAGAGTTTTGCAAGAAATACGGCAAGATATTTACATGCACAAGTCCTAGGTGTGATTGTCATGGTCTTTTTTATTTATGTACTAAAGTAAGTTATTCTGTTGTACATACCTTGAGTGAATGATGTATTTGAACCTACAGATAATATTTAACTTGAAAGGAAATGGTCTATTTAATATTTAAGACAGTAGAACAATACCAGGTCACCTTTTTCTTGCACTTCCCACCCAGGTTTTGTTCATTATTTGTAAATTGTGAGTGTAAAGAGTGTAAAGAACACATTTGACACCTTTCAGACTGTATTGTACTGTTTTTAAATTCTGTATGCATGTATTCTCTGCCCTTACCTTCATATTAAAGGGATTAGATACAACGCAGTCTCTTACCATTGAGATTGAATCTTTCTAATTTGGTCCCACTTATTTCTGTACTAGGTGATGCTCAGGTGTGTAACAAGAAAATGGATCAGCATTCAATATGAATGTTATGGTCAAGATATTGCAAAAATATGCAAGTAGAGTTGAAGAAAGGAGGCCATGTATAAGCACAGCATGCTGCCTGTGAGCCAGTGGCCTGCTACCATGTCAGGGTGGTCTACACAGCCTGTGTGCTTCAGCACCTTGCTAGACAACTCAGTTTCTCACCCCTGCTAAAAGGATCTGCTTAAAATCCCCCCCATCGGTTACTGTCTGTAAAAAAATTAATCTGATACGCTCAGTAATTCAGTGATAGTTTAGAAATCATTTTGGTTTTGATTTTTTTGAAACTTGACTTTCAGCTCAAGACCTCAGAACCTCAAGAATTAAAACAGCCCACTGAATATTCCATAATGGAACTGACAAGGGTAATAGGTGAGAAAGCCTTGAGGTTTTGGCCATTTAGAGCATTACTTGTCATTCAGTTTAGTGCAACAAACCATATTCTGAAAATCTGAAAGGTGTTTTCATTTTCCTGCTAGTCCATCTGTTCTATCATGTTCAGCAAACATGTTTTGTAGCTGAAGGGCTGGTGATGGGTATAAAAGTATTGTGTTGAGTTTTCTGAAAACAGTGAAATGCATTTTCAACAGCTGGTCCGTGAACATCTGGTATTTAGATCTGAAGATAATGGATGTTATGTTCCTGTCTCCAAAGAAAGGATATAGGAAATCTTTGAAATGCAAAACCTGATTTGGAACAAGACTGTTGTCTGTGTTTTCATAAACATCAAGACTTAGCTGTCTTTGCTGAATGAACTGCAGGTGAAAATGACTCAATTTTTTGTCTTAGCAGCATCTAGAACTTTTAAGTGTTAGTGTTAATTTTACTCAAATGTGGTTTTCTTTGTTGTGATTATCCATAGCAGCTAAAGTTTCCTATGGAGACATTAGTAAGCTTATTGATATACTTTTTGTTACTTCTGCTATTTTGATCATCATACCCCAATTCTTTAAAGTAAAATTGTTTCTGCACTAAATACTTACGTGCATAGCTGTTTCATCATCCCTGGAGAAAGGTATGGATTTAATTTTACAGAAAGTTAATTTTCCAATCAACATACCTTTTTTAGCATTTTGAAGGTTTTTTTCTTACTAAGCATCCATAGTTTTCAGTGTAATTTGGAATAATTGCTCCTAGGAGTTATGGTATGACACAGTTCTGAACAGTCATCATTGCAATATCTGGCTTCTACTTCTTGTGTAAAATGGTTTTCCTGTTTCTGATAGTTTTCTTGCATTATTTTTCTCAATCCAGGTCTTTTAAATAGATTGAGTTCCTGCAACTTAGTTCAAAGTCTGTTCCACATTATGAGGAAGGACTAGAATAGAAGTGAATAGCTTTCTATGTATTGTGTTCAAATTGTCCCCAAAAGAAGTGATGGCAACACTAAAAGAAGTTGCAAGCATATTTGACACCTGATGGTAGGCTTCGTGTTTGGTGTTTTTAGGGAAGGAAGAGTACCTTTGGAGGATTATATAGAGAAACCAACATTTCAGTCTCCAGCATGGCAAGGGTGGTGTTATGGCCTGTCCTGGCTTCCTGGTGTAAAGTCTTGTAGCACAGTTTATATTGATGGATTTGATGAAGTGACAAGAGGAAACCCTTCAAATTGCTTCTTAAGAGCCCTGTTAAAGCCCTATCACTTCTTCCTTCCTGGATGTTCACTGAGCTATGATATTTTGAGTTCTGCCTGAGTAGTGGTGATGTTAGATGAACTGGGACTCTTGAGTGGAGTCTGGCTCCCTATTCCTCATTTGAAATATCAAGTATAAGTGTTGGCTTGAAAATTCTTTTTATTGACAGAGTAGTTTTATAGATTCCCTTTTCATGGAAAAATTTAACAACTGCTAATGCCTGCTAAGTGAACTTATTTTTTACATGTAATGGAAGTAATTTTGGCAAGCTTTTCCTTTTGTACTGTATTTGCATTAGTAATTTTATACAGAAACTTAGAACCAGATATGGCCGTTACTGATGACTGAATTTTGAGGCCACTATCCTATACACAAAAAATACAGCTTTAAAAAAAACCTTACAGTAGAAGTATAGCTGAGTTTGGACTGTGCATGTGTTATATACCATTTGGATTTGCCCCCATTTAAGTGCTGACCTAGAAGTACCTTTTCAGAGAATTTGGTAAATTAGCCATCAAGTCTTTGACTTGGTGTTATTCATGTTGAATTTGCTGTGCTGAGTATTTTAGTAAATGCAGCAATGGAAGTGCAGTCTTCCAGCACTTACAATCTGGCTCTTCTATGACTTCATGCTTAGTATAAAGGACTGTCAAATTTTGACCCTTTCATTATGTTTCAAACTATTCAAACTCCCAAGAATATTTCATTCTAGTTGTGTGACAACTAAAACCATTTTTCTAAACTGAAAATACCCATTATGAGAAATGATGACTTTCTACTGGGGAAGCAGTCAGCTTACTGCAGAAGGCTAGAAAAATGCCTGACATTGTGGGACACAGACTAGTTTGTGTAATTGGAATTGGTTTCATAGCCTAAATGAACCCAAGGTGATACACTGAGGAAGAGATCACCTTGTTGCTAGAGCTTGTTTTCTCATTGTTGTGATAGAAGCAGGTGGAAGAAGAGAGGCTTTTCATGGGAAAAAGACAAGAAATGTCTACCTGGGAGTAATTAATGTTTTGGTTTTAGTTTTCCTGGATTTCATTGCTGTTGTTTTTAGTCTGGGAAAGTAGTTGGGGCAGAAAAGTTTCTTAATTTATTTGGAAAGATCAGGCATTTATATTGTCAGAGCTTTGATATGTATTTGAACTCCAGAAGCATAGAGGAAGAGTGGGCTATTTAGATCCTCTGTGTGGTCCACCTGTGATTCTACTTTGTAGGAAAAAATACCAAAATATTTATCTTCCCCTGAACAATTAAATATTCTAGGAGCCTGTGTTAAAGAGCAGCATCTGTTTACCTCAAAGCTTGATGTTTGAGCTGAAGTCTTAATTTCAAATAGATTAAATGCTTTAAAACTGGATTGTGAAAGTAACACATTGTTTTAAAATGAAACTTAATTTTTTTCTTTGTCTAATGGTTTGTGCAGGTAATTACCTGTTTCCTTATTTTGCTGCAGGTCTAGAAAGCAGTGTTAACAAAGTTTCCAGTGGCTATTATGTTGTAAGAAATATATAGCATTCCATTTCTGGATAGAATAGAAGCTCCTTAGTGGAGGAAAGTTCCACTGTACTTAAATGCAAGATGGCAGTAGCTGAAATGACCAATGACAGGAAGATGGGTAATCAATTTACCTTGAACTTCCCTGTAGAAGAAATATTCTCCAGCAGATAGTAGTGCCTTTAAGGAGAGATTCAGTATCCTTTCTTGATTCTGATGCTATTGTTGACTAACAGGCTAAGACAGAAGGTGCCTAAACTCTGAGGAAGAGGCTACAAATGTGCATTGTAATGTTCCTTCTATTGCAGAACTTCATTCACCAAGAAAAAGTAATCCATATTAATCAGAGCCCATGATTTCTGACACTGTCAAGAAGCTCTTTAAAAGAATTTCCTTGAATTTATCATTGGATTTTTATGTTTACTTTTGGGGTTTGGATTGAGCCAGCTGTTTTTTTCTGCAAGTTCTGTAGGAATATGGTGTAATGAGACCACTCTAAACTGACTTTGTGTGAAGGCAGAGCTGTGTAGGAAAGGATACAATTCAGTATGACTGTAAATAGTGCCTGAGACCTTTTAATTATACCAGGTCCTAGAAACCTCAGCAGTGTGTGCTTGAGCCAGGCAGCTCTGCTGTGCTTCTAAAACGTGTGCTGTAGATACAGATGGTAATTAATGTGCAGGCACAAAGGTCTGTCTTCAGTGTGTAACATAACCTGTGTCTGTATTAGTGGCTGAGTACCAGGTGGCGCTTGGGCTGGAGCCTAGGTTTCACTTCAGATGCTGTAAAGACTCTTTTCTGAGCTGTAACTTTTAAAGGCTCCTTGAGATCCTTAATTGCTCATGCCAGCATGTGGCAGTGACATCAATTAAACTCCCCCTGCAAGAACTGTATTCACCGAGCTATTTGATACTGCCTTGCATGAAGTTGTAGACATGGCATCTTCTTTTTTTTTTCATCTTATTGTGGCACTGAAGAAGAGATGGGGATTCTGTATTGCTCATTACTAAACAAAAGTTGTCATGCCTTGTTCTGTATAGCATTGCACCCATTGAAACAAGGCTGACACAGATGCGGCCATGCGGGACGAAATTTGCAGTACAGTGGTGATACACGGGAGATGTACTTGATGCTCTTTTGTTAAGTGCCCCTTAGCAGACTTGTGACTATGTGGTTCTGCAAATTGCTGCATGATGATGGTTTTGTTGTCTGAAGCAGATGCTGAAGAAGCAAATTACTCTGGTATCTGTCACTGACTGATTTTTGCCATTCTCTGCTGTTTACTTCCCCTTTTTAAACAGATGAAAATATATTTGCTGCTAGTTTATCTTTCAAGAGAAATGTGGGGATTTGTAATTTTAGAATTTGGACTATACAAGAGGAGAGAGTTAAGCCCTTTAAAAACTAGGACATTGATTGTAAGTCAGGTTGATGTTTTATTATTGTAACAGTGAAGCAGCAACCAGTGTAGGAAGCATGAAACCATTTCCTTGTCTCCAGGATGACCAGTTTTTAGTGGGTTTATGTTTGTGTAGTGGAAGCAGAATGTTCAGTTTTTAGAACACTGGACAGGATTTTGAAAAACATTAAGTGCATGTGTTCTTACTTTTGTCATTCTAAATGTCTTTAAAAATAAGTTTTCTCTTGCAGAAAAGAAACAAGTAGCAGGTAAGAAAAATTTTCTTTATTCTATTGTGTGACATTTTGCACAGAGAAAGATGAAAACAGTGTCCCCTTTAGCACAATTGCTTTTATACCAGTATGTTAGGCTCACAGTATGTGGGAATGTTCATGTTTTTATGGGAGGGAAATAAAGTGATGATGTAGGGTTTTTTCTTTTAAACTCTGCTTTATCTTCTGTAATCAAGACACTATAAAATTACTATACTGACTTCCTTTGACTTACGTTCTTTCTCTTTCTTTCTGCACAAGCACTCCTATTTGGACAGGGAAACCTCCCTCCTTCTGAGAAACATTGCAGGAAAGCCTTCTCATTTGCTGACCAAGGTGATGCTTCTTCTTTCCACCTGTATGTGACTATTTCTATGTAGACAGAATGCTTTTGATGTGTGCTGTGCTTCTCCCACCCCTGCCCTTTCCAGAAACTTGTGCATTTACTCACATGATTTTCTTTATTATCCAAGGTGCTTTTAAAGGCTGAATTTTATTGCTTGCTTCTGCAGACTTATCAAAGTGTTCAAGTTCTTAACAAATACTTAATAGCCATGTCAGCAGGTAAAATACCTTAGCTGAAATGGAAATGTACTGAGCTAGAAGGTCTTTTGTTCCTATTACCATTCACTAGTTTAAAAAAAATATCATAACTGTGGAAAATATGTCGGACTCTTCAATACTTTTAAAGGCATTAGTAGCCTTAAAATAGGTTCACTTGCTGTATCAAAGATAAACTGCAGTAAGTAATGGGATTTTTTTTAGTAACATTTTGAATGTTGCCTTAATATAATGTGGGGAGAATATCCTAGTGTGACAGTGGTCTAATGAGCCAGGTATGTACAAATCCTGATTATACATTTGTTTTCTTTACAGGAAAGAGGTCAGTAATGTACTAAGAGAGCACAAATTGTTCTTCATTTTGTTAAGAATTGTATTTTCTATACATACTTCCTTCTGAAACAGGAATAGGAGGGATGGAGCACGTTACAAATCTCCTTGATGAAAATACAAGCTGGGCTGAAGAACAAACATACAGCTTCATGTAGTTCAGGGAACTTTGAATATTCAGTAGCTGAGGTGTCAGATGTCTCTGATGCCACTACCTACTGCAAACCAGTCCTTGGATTGTTTTTGTAAAATAGACACTAGTGGAGAGTGGTACAAAACATACCTTGATGACTTCAAAACAATAAGGGTAATGTTTGCTGGTCATAATTAGTCTGTATTTAGCAATAAAAGTTTAGAATTAGTTTACTGCTTTTTCTTAAATACCTTAATATCCTTCTTGAAGTGCTCAGCATGTATTTTGAACAAATTTTCAGGCTGTCTTCTAGAGGAGTACAAATAGCCAAAGCAAGTAATCGTCCTCTCTTGTGATATTTTTGCTTAAAATTTAAGTCCTTGCCTCTCTCTGCTCCTCCAATAGCTCCTCATCCTGCTGCACGCCCACAAAGCAAGCAGCCACCAATCCAGCAGACCTTGATTCATTGCAGAGATTAACAACAGCTGTGACACAAACAGAAATCATAATTTTCTCTTTCATCTCCATGTGTTTTCAGATCCTCCCTTCTGATTGTTTATATGGGGAATGAGTGTTGGTTACCATATGGAACTTCAGTTAAAACAGTGCCTAAAATAATCCTGTTGTGACATGTGACCGTGGACTAGCTCATACCAGTGATTCTAATGGACTCCTGAAGCTAAATGTTTGTGTTTATAAACATCTTTGTGTTGGCTAATTCGACTTTGTAACCCTTTGGTGGAGGGGCTTTTGTGAGCTTGCTGATTTTGTGAGGATAATGTTTGTTCTGCTTGGGGCTGTCTCAGTACAGGTGTGCCCTGTGCTTCTGACTGCCGAGCACACAGGCCTGGTGTGGACACTTACTGGGTCTCTCCTGACCTGCAGACAGAAATGTCTTTAGTAGAATGATGAAATGGGAATCCCCTTTGCTCTTCACTGTGATGTAACATTAGATAAAGCCGTGCATAAGTGAAGCAGCACTGAGAAATGGGACATTGCCTTGTAGCAGGATGTCAGATCAGTTCACTGCAGGATCATGTTACAGCTCTGTGCTCTTTCATGGTCCCAAACCCCAGTACCTCTTCTTCTATAACTTTGCCCCAGTGGGAAGCCCAGCCTAGAGCCTCTTTGAAGACAGATTTTATTCTACTTGTGTATTTAGGTTTTTTTCTTATATGCATTCAAAGAAATAATTCAGACAAAAAACTCAAACATTAAACAAAGAAGACATTTCTTCTTTTATGCATCTTGTGATTTGTGTATCTGCTTTGCCAACTTAAGTGAAATGTGGACTTTGGTACCAAGCTCCTCTCATTTAATTACTGGGTTTCCGAAGTACTGTAACCTTTCGTAAGCCATTCCTCACCCCCTTTTTTTTCATTCTGTCCGTGATGTCTGTGAAAGGATTCAGTTAATGACACTTTAAAAACGTAAAATGGAAAAAAGATAAAGCCTCAGCCTAGAAACATGAGGCACAAAGTCATTTGAGCAAGGTCAGCTTTGTAATTGCGTGCATGTTGCATATTTAATGTTAAAACACAGCTGGAATGTCTTGTAACTGCACATTTGACTGGAAACTGGGGCAGGAAATTGTGATTGTCATATAAAGGAAATCGTAACTCTGTGTGTGTTATTCTATATGATATTCCACTGTAGGCTAAAATTTTTGTAACCAGAGTTCTGGTATAAAACTGCAAAGAAAAACGTCATTAATTTAAGACCATTGCATTGCAGAGCTGTGCATTTTCCATCTTAGTTCACAGTGTTTGAATATTTTGGATTAACAATTTGAAATGTAACTATTTACCATGTATTCTTTAAATCAGATGGGATCTTGTTCATAGCCAAAAGTAATCCCTGCTCAAAGCTTTAAATTGCAAGTGTAGCAATCCTCCCAAAGCAGTCCTGATAAAGTGAAGAATTTATGTTGCAATTAGCCAGTGATATGTACTGCTGCTAAAACAGAATAGCTGTTTCCTGCCAGAGGCGCTTTGTTTTGTGCTTCTGTGCAGTGTCTGTGTGTTTGTATCTCCCTTATGCTTTTCCAAGGCATGTCCATGACCATAAAGGCAGACTTACCAAGGGGTGGATTCTGCAGAATCTTCCTGCTGTGTCAGTTTTGCACTTTTGGAGTGGCTTTGATTTGGAGGGAACTGTTTTCTTGGGCAGTTAGGAGAGAAATAGAATAAATCATTGTAGGTTTTGATGAACCTTTCCTGCAGTTATTCAATTATTTTATTAAATAATTAAAATAGGTAATTCTTCCTCCTTTAGCCACATCAGCAGTGATGCAGGAGTGGCCTGAGAACTAACTGTAAAGAAAAACTTGGATAGCTTAGAATCTTTGACTACTGTATGCTTTCAGAAATTTCTAATTCTTGTTTCTTTTCCTCTGTGTGTTTCCAGTAAGTAGATTCAGACCTCTCTTTATAATTTGTTACTGATTGAAACTGGTTCTTATTTTGATAATTCCAATTCTGGGGTGTTTTAGGTTTGTTTTCTTTTTTAGTTTAAACTGCTTTTGTTAAACTCTAATAAATTATAAGAAATCCTAATCTCTAGACCCATGTAATATTGAGTAGGAAATGAGAAGTAATTGGTAGGTATTAAAATAGTAAATCCTCAAAATCTTACTAGGTCTACATATTTATTTTTAAAAGCATTTTAGGGAATGATGGGTTATAAACTTGAGATCACCAAAGATGTTTCAGCTGTGTTGGCACAGGTATCTGGGAGGCTGCCAGCTGCTTCCTCATCGCTTGCCCTTGTGTTGCTGCCCGTGCTCCTGCAGGCTTTGCTGTTGGCAGTTGCACTGCACGGGTGTACAGTGAAATGGGCTGGAAAATTGGGCTGCTTGACTTCCATGAAGAGCTAAAACAAACGTGCCGTCAACCTTTGTATAGCAGTAGAGGTTCATGGTTGGGTTAATGAGAAGCTTTTTTAAACCATGAATGAGTTTCTCCAAATGTGTGATAAAATAAAAGCAAGTCTTTCGCTTTTGCTGATTTCATAATGCAGAGATGCATAGCGTCTGTTCTGGAAGCTTAAAAGTCTTTAAAGACTTGGGTTTTAGTAATAATTTATTTCTACAGAAGGAAAAGGTAGATAAGGAATAAGAATAAATAATTCTTGGTATCACAGCATTGTTTGTTTTTCATAGAATGCTAATCTGATTTAACCTAAGCTATATGACACCATCATTATTATGAATAAAATGCTGTAGTTCCCTGTCGGCTAATAAAAGCTACGTTCCTGGGTAATTCAGTTCCCAGATAATGTTTCAGGCTCACATTATTTCTTCTTGTGTCAACTTACTGGTTGATTTTATTGAAAAGAATTCCATTTCTCTCAAGGCAGATACTGCTCTGCCTAGCTAAGGTTTTTAGCACTGCATAGGATGGTCACAGTGTGAGTTAAGAGTAAGACTGCAGTGAATAACAAGGGAATATTCTCTAGCAACTGATAAGAATATTAGTCACTCATTGAGAAATGGAAAACTTAAACACTGTGAATTTCAGAATAGCTGAATCTTGACTTTTATAAGAAAAGCAACAATTTAAACACATGGTAAAGAAAACACACATTTTATTTTTACAAGAAAGCAACTGGATGTCTATGGCATTCTCAATGTTGATGGATTGTGCTGCTTTGGATCTGAGAAAAACACTTAATTTTTCTTTCTTAAGGGGATTCAGTATTTTGGAGGAAAGTTGCTTATTTAATGTATTTATTGTGTTAGAGATTTTTAAGTAATTATGATGCTTTTAGTTATTAACCACAGTGAACATCCACAATTTAAGATCTCAAAAGTCTGAAATGTGTATATGTCATTTTGAAAACAATGGCTGCTTTTTTTGCTGCATGTTTCAAATGCAATGTCAACAGAAATAGCTATAATTAATAAACTGAAACGTTTGTTTGGCTAGTCTTACAATATACAGATTTCTTTAGCATCAACGGGTAGATTTAAGTTACCTGAATTTTTAGTGCGTTTCCAGTTACAACAAAAGTAGATTACTTAGAAAAGCAAAAGAAAGCTCATTTGCTTTAAGTGTTGTAAAATACTTAAAGAAAGAATAAATACAGCTTGGACCTAGTAAAGGTAAAGGGAGTGTTCAAGCTTCTTACTGCAAATGGGTTTACTAGTTTAAAATCTTTCAAACTAACGCACGTAATGTGGAATCGTATTTATGGGATTTGTTTTCTATACTTTCTGTGTGCTGTTAAATTCTGATACTTCTCAACATGCTCTTTGTGTTTTATGTTGGTCAGCCAAAAATCTGTTGGGTGCTCTCCATTGTACACTCTTGTTGAATATGTATTGTCCAAACCTATGACTGTAAATATATGATTTACTAAAGTATTTGGTAGCAATGCACAAGACTATTTACAGTATGGAAGAACAGAGAAATGCCAAATAGCAATACATTAGAACATATCCAGTATGTTCTAATGGTAGTTGCATTTCTAAATATTAGACAATAACACTTTTTGTCTTTAAAATTAATAGTTTCATCCTCACTAAGAAACAGCTGAGGATTTGTGGGTGAGGAAGTCAACATTTCAGCTCATATTTTAAAGCAGGGTAGCCTCAAAATTAAATCCACTGAAACCAAACTGAAGTTTGTGTTAACTAGAGTTGTGTCTGTTGTGTCCCTCTAGGAGGAACAGGCTGCTAAACTCAAAGCTGAGAAGATTAGGGTTGCGTTAGAGAAGATTAAGGAAGCACAAGTGAAAAAGGTAAGTTTATATTCATAAGATCATTATTTTATTCTTTTTCACCTGGAAAATGCAGACAAACTTCTCATTTGTGTCTATTACCCTTAAGTTGCCCTAAATAAAACCATTGTGCTCTGATCTAGAGTGGTTATGTGGCTTCTGATCTAAACTGGACCTAATCAAGGAAATCCTAGAATATGGAATAACATTGTTTTTCTTAAGGAATAGCTTGTTTTGCAGCTAGTGCACATTGAGAAGGCTTTGCCAACTTCCACCCAGAACTGAAATGAAGGTCCAGTTTCCAGAGACTGCCCTTGTATATTCTGCAGTCACATGTTTAAAATTTGTGCCTGTTTTCTTTACAAAGCCCTTCCCATTATACATAGCAGGATTTGCCAGTGACAAATGGAAGAAAAGCATTCCAGACTAAAGACAGGAATTACCAAGTGGATCAACTCTACTAGTATTACTTGACTTGCTCTCAAAGAATATAGAGTTCCCTTAAAATTTAACATTCTTATTTTACGATTGGAGCTTTTCCGTAGCTGAAAATGCCTTTTACATTAAATGTTTATACATCAGAAGCTGAAAACCTGTCCTGGCTGGAGGATGGGAATTAAGAGGCTAACCAGTGTATTACAACTAGTAGAGTTTATCTTTTCCAGCTGAACGAGATGTAAAAATGGAAGCATAATGACTGGCAAAAAGAATCTGTTGTCTTCACCTTTTTACCAATCAAAAAAATTTTTTTTTCTGGTCAGTGACCTCTTTAAAACGCCTATGAAAAGCCCTTGTGTTCTAAAAGCAGATTTTTTTCACACAAGTGCTTCATATTCCCCAGAAAAATGAGATTTACTTTAGGTGTATTGTTTACATAATCACCATTTTTACAAAATATGGGGAGAGCAGCAGAAAGCTTGAATTGGGAATCTGAAAAATTCTGGTTCTTTGGAAGCTTGTGCAGTACATAGATATGTGAGAAAAATTGTCTCAAAGACACTTTATTAATCAGAACAGGACCCTTGGGCAGGAGGGTTTTTTTTCCTCTAATACACAACTGTAGTACATTGTCATTGTGTTGGAAAGACCTTTGTATTTACTCTCTTTTACTGAAGGAGAGCACTTGTTGAGTGTGATACAATCTCTAACCATAATTTATGACTTTTTCCATTTTGAGGCGGTGTTTTGAGTGAACTTAATATTTTATGCTATTGTAAGAGAATCTTAGAAGGATAAACAAGGTCTAATAAACAACCGTATTTTTATTTGAAATGTGGTAAACTAATCCTTCTTGTTTTCCTAATTTTCTGGTTTACAGTTGGTGATCAGAGTCCATATGTCTGATGACAGCTCAAAAACAATGATGGTGGATGAGAGGCAGACAGTGAGACAAGTGTTAGACAATCTGATGGACAAATCGCATTGTGGCTACAGTTTAGACTGGTCACTGGTGGAAACCATCTCTGAATTGCAAATGGGTAAGTAATAATTACAAGCATTTATAATTCTTTCCTATTAATGCAACAGTTGTCTGTATCCTCAGAATTATTTAATTGATTGGCTTCATAATGTTTATTGTCTTGTTCATTAATGTAGTAAATGCCAATTCATGTAATGAAGCTCATGATTGACTTTGTTTGATAATACTCCAGAAATGATTTTTGCTTTTATTTTAAAAGCATGGCTGAACTCTTTGGTGTGATGCAGTAATTTTACTAATGTCTAGTCACTGAGCCTCTTGGTTTTGATGTGTCTTCACAGAAGAAAGAGATAAGGGATAAAAAAACTTACTGTGCATCTTCCTCTTTGTAAATAGTATCTTGAACTGATAGCTCTTATTGTCAAAAGCTGCCTACATTTTTTCCTGTTAAATATTTTAACACAATTGGCAGTATGCCTCTAAGAGCAGTTATAGCTCCTTTGCACTGCATTGCACAAGTGTGACTTGTTCCTTTGGCTAAAGGAAGAGCATCTGAGTGAAAAAGAAGGGAAACAGGTAAGGTGCACCTTACCCATTGAACTTTGGTTAAGGAAGAACCCAGGACTAAAGCCAGATATCTTGATTTCAAGTTAAAATGAAAATTAATATTTCCTCTCTTTTGCTGAAACATTTTCTGTTTCGGGTAGTGTAGCATGTTAACATTGCTTATTGTTAGGATTAAAAAAGAGTTATTGTGGGATGACACAGTATTCATTGAATCTTCTCCCTATCCCATGGAAAATAACATCCTACTAGGCTCAAATACTTCAAATTTTAATAAACTGTGTTCTTGTAATGACAGTTGATATGTTTTGAAAGCTCTCCAGTTTCACTAATGAGGCTGCAGTGAGATGTAAGCTTATGTATCACAGTCATCTGAAGCTTTTTTGTTTTGCTGTTCTGTTAGGTAATGACTTCTTTACTTTCTTGGAGACAGTGGTACTGTGTTGTTGATAGAGCTTGATGGAAGTCATGAGTTGTAACTTGAAAGCTTTGTAGCAGGATCTCAGTGAGACCTCAGTAATGTTGTGTTGTCATCTAAAACTTTAATTCATTCCCTACAGATGACTTTTTGTTGCATTCACACTAAGATGTTGAGATGTCATCTGTCATTTGAGTCTTCATTAGCAATAGCTTCTATGTTGGGATGGGATCAGTGCCATATACCCTCTGTAAAAGTGTGGTGGAATTGATTTTGTGGGAGAAAACCACGTTCTGTTTCCAGGTGCCGTTTAAAGGTCAAGCAAGTCCCAAAAGATTCTGAAAAAATTAATTTGCTGAAATGCCACTATGTGGCCTGTGTGAAGAGGGAACAAATTGCAGCTTCTACTTCAGGGTCTTTGAAAGGAGGAGAAGATTGGTCTAGTGGTTCCCTGAAAATGTCTTCTTCCTTATTTATTTTAGAATGAGAAATGTCAGCAATTTCTCTACCATTTCAGTAGTTTTTCTCTCCTTTTCCTTACTCTGTTCCCTTTTGCCTATTTTCAGTATTCTGAAGTGCTAGTGTTAGTGTACTAGTGATAACTTCAGCAGAGTGAAACTCAGAATTCTCATAAGCCATTTTTGCTATATCATTTATTCATCAAGAGACATTGTAAGAAGTAGACAGTGTCAGTTTTCAGACCTCTTTACAAGCCCCCTACCGACCATTTTGTTTTCCCTCTGATCATTGCCCATTACTTGTTTGACAGAGTGAGATAGTGATTGGGGAGGTAGTAACAAATTTGATGCTGAAAAAGCTGCCTACTACATTCCTCCAGGAGTTGTGTAGACTTGAATAGGTGTAAATGTGGTAACTTTCTTATTTGTGCTCATAAAATTTGGAATGTCATTCTTGGAGTCGGCAGTGTTCATGTTGGATGGTAGGCTTTGTCAGATTAAAAAAACAAAAACACTTCATGTGTTGATGGAACTCTAAGCCTGAAGATACAGAAGATGAATGACTGTATGTGTAAAATTAACCCAGACGTGTCTGAAAGTTGACTAAGTTCTTTTAGTTTCTTAGCATAAATTTCTTCCCTGTTGTAGTAGACCTTGAACTCTATTTTCTCTGCATATATGTCTTGTCTCCTAGATATGACTACAGATTAATTTATATCACAAAATATGACAGATTCAAATGTATTTGCTCTCTTGTTATTGCTACAGAAAGGATTTTCGAAGATCATGAAAACTTAGTTGAAAATCTCTTGAACTGGACAAGAGATAGTCAAAACAAACTAATGTTCGTGGAACGTATAGAGAAATACGCACTTTTCAAGAATCCACAGGTGAGCCCGAGATTCACGTTGAATGTGTAGGACTGATTGCAGGTTCTTACTTTGCTTTAGTAGCATTCATTTCCATACTTCAATTTTGATGCTTGTGTACGTGTTAAAATGCCAGGCAGCTTTCCACTTTGGCACTGTGTATGTCCACAGTGCTGTTGGCACACAATCAAGTCCCAAGCAGATAACCATGAGCTGAAGCAATCTGTCTGCTAATGCGTTTGTGGGTAGTTCTAATGGAGATGAAGGCAGGCAGTTGCGTGGAGTTTACACCCATACTTAGTGCTGCTCAAATATGTAAATATGCAGGAAAGGTGTTGACAGATACTGCTATTAGTAATGGTTCTCCACTGTGCATTCTTACATTGCTGGCAAGAAGAAGAAAAGTCTAAAAGAATAGCTACTCCATGGTCAAATGGCAAGTGAAGAGAAGAGGACGTGTCCCTCCCTGTGGAAGTTGGGACCTGCCGATATTCGCCTGTTTCCTGTTCCCTGGCTAGGAAACCAAAGGCCATTTATTTCTCTCAGATGGCCTCAGACTTCTCTCCAGTGGTAGTTTGATTTGGTATCTGGCAGCAGTTCAGTGTTGTGAGGGAGTGAGGAAAAGGAGCAGAGAAGCAGAAGGTGGCTCTTTGAAGAACTGGAATTGAAAAGAACTGGGTATAATACCACTTGATCTCTCTCTTAACTCTTACCTAATGTATTCCCTTTTGGGGTTATAGATTATTTTAATGTTTGTATGGCATCAATGTGCTGACTTCTTGGATTTAAGCTGAGTATCAGTTTTGCACTCTCATCCTTTGAGGGCAGCATCAGTGTACTTGATTTTACTTTTTTTTTTTTTTAAGCAAGAACTGAAAATGGTCTTGAATATTGAAGTGCTTTGCACTGAAGCAGCAAAACTACGTTCTTTTTAAAAGTTTGTAGTTGATACGTTTGCTGTCAGTACGTGTGGTAGGCACTGTCAACAAGAATGAGGTACCAGCATAAACCAATAGTTCTCCTTGGTTTAAATTGCAGTTGGATTTTTTCCCAGTATTTGATCTAGGGCTTAGGAGGATGTTTTTCCTTGTCCCAGTCTTTTTCAAACAGAATGGGAGCACAAAACTTATTTCATAAGATGTGGTATCTGTGCATAATTGGATTCCCTTTAAGAACATGAGGAGTATTTATTTTTCACAAAGAGTTACTAAATAAAATATTTTTATTCAGCAAAACTGTCAGGGCAAAGTGGAAAGAAGTACATTGCTTCTCTGTGTGCTTCTTTGAGCAGAAAAATAATGGCAGTATGTAACAAGTTTAAAGATCTCTGGGTTTTTTTTTATTTTTAATGTGGGATTTTCAAGTTCATAATATCTTATTTTTTGGATGCACTGTAACAGACAGCTGTTTGATTTGTGGGAAGTCAGGACAATATCGTCGTGAGGCTGTTAAGAGTGTGGACTGATTGATATTTCTAGTAAAGGTGATAAGTTAGTTCAATGTATTATTTAGCAGTCTGGCAAAATTTCAATTGAACCTACAAAGTTTTGTTCAGTTCACGCATTTCTCTTGGTTAGTAGATTTTTTTTTTTTCTTGCTGCTACAGAAGGTGAGGAAGAAATACTAAACTTTCTTTTATTGCAGAACTATCTTCTGGGGAAGAAAGAAACCTCTGAGATGGCAGACAGAAATAAAGAGGTGCTGCTAGAGGTAAGGACGCCAAACCAAAAAGGACATAGTGGTCATTCTGGAGCTTGAAGCTAAACTCTAAAAGGGTGTGGTGACGGAAATTGATGGATGAAGCTGAATGTAATTCTGAAAGACTGTGAATGGAATGTGTTATATTTGAGATAAATGGCTGTTTTAATGTTATCTTATTTCAGATGTGATCAGTTAATAAAAAGTTTCTCTATTTAGTTTAATATCTAAAATACACTACACAGTGATAATCAGAATGAGGTTGTCTGTAACTATGGCTAAAACCAGTTGAAATTTGTAGAACTGTCACCTGGTTTTTCTGACCTGTGGTGGTAGAGATTTTTTTACTAGTATTTTCCAAATTCTTAGTTCCTACAGAATTTTACAGCGTTGGTTCAGTGACTGGTCTAAGTTAATATTTTCCATTTTGTTAGTGAGCAAAGTAGTTAAAAATTGTTTCAATTACATTTTAAAATAAAAAGCGAATACTGAATTTTAAAAAACAAGTGGCAGAAAAGTAATTACATCAAACACATTAAGCAGTTTACAGAACTAAGGACAAAAACAGCATGGAGCAAATAAAGCAACCAGTAAGCATGGCCTTCGTAAGCTGAAAACTGAATGTTTCTGTGACATGGCTGAAGTGCCATAGGTTCCACTTGTTTTCCAGAGTAATGATTATGATTTACGTCGTTACACAAAAGTAAATATTTTGCATATTTAATTTTGGATTAAACTTAATACAGTTTAACTTACAAGTAGCATATGCAGTTCTTAGTGTATTGTTAACATGGGTTTTAATAAGTGCTCATGTGAATACTGTGGATCAAAAATACACTTGAAGCCATGACATGCAGAGAGTTGCAATTCTACCCAATGCTTTTTGTCTTCTAGGATTATTCATGAGTCTCTGCGCTGCATATTAATCTGCAGAGTATTTAAAGCAATTGTTTTTCTCTGTTAGCGCTTTTTAAATAGAACCTTAACAGAAGTCGTGGTGTTGTTGGCAGTTAGTAGCCACAAAGTGCTCCTGGAATGAATAATAGCTGTCTCTGGTGGATGTGCAATTAGGTTTTATGTGTGCTCACACAAAGGCTCTATCTATAGGGCGACCTTACAGCCTTAAAGCCAGTAAAGCCATGGGGGATGAGTCTATTACTGATGAGCAGTGGGTAGAAAACCTTTACAGTAGCTGCTAATTTTTTTGTTGTTATTGCACTGAGCCAACACTAAGGTGCCCTGTTGTCTTTGAATTGCCTTATTGCTTCTATAATTAATCTGCAATTCATATCACTGTGTGGAAAAAAAAAAAAGCTGTCCCTGCTATGTAGTCATTCCTTAGATAAAGAATTTCAGAAATCAGAAACAAAGCCCTGCATGCTCTGTGTTCTGTCTGTTTCCCAAACCACTGTGTTTATTGGCAGGAATGTTTCTGTGGAAGTTCTGTAACTGTGCCAGAAATTGAGGGAGTTTTGTGGCTGAAAGAGGATGGTAAAAAGTCTTGGAAGAAACGCTACTTTCTTCTTCGGGCTTCTGGAATCTACTATGTCCCTAAGGGAAAGGCAAAGGTATGCTGTTTCAGAGCAATTTCCCTGAATGTTTATTGCTGGTAAATAGAGTGCACGAGAGTAAACTTTAAATTTTGGCTTAGCTGTGCCTTTCCTAGTGCCACGTGCCTTAATTAAAAGGCCAGCTTCATCATGAAAATACGCTATAAATTACTGTGAAAGCAGTTGATGTGAAGGGTATAACCCCAAATTTAAAAACATGAGAAAACAAGGGTCTGCTTTTTCAGTGTGTTTAGGGTTAGGTGTTCAGAAATACTTGAGGAAGAAGTTTTGGTGGAGCTAAGAAGCTGACTTTTCTCCAGCATATTTTAGATGGAGGACCAAATTGCACTGCAACTGCCAGTCGTGGAGTATCAGACCAAAACCACATCAGTCTGCATCATTTCATTGAGTTTAGTTAATTCATATAAGTGGGATTCTATTTGGACCAACTGGTGCTACATTTTTTGAAACTGGTGAATCTAGTACCACTTCTTCAGTGTCACTGCTGTTCTCTGTGTGGATAATGAAAAGAAAATAGAAGGCTGCTACAAATACATAACAGCTTCAAGGCCGAACTGCTGTGACTTCAAGTTGTCCATGAATCCATCAGTCTCAACAGCATCAACTCATTCCCAGGACAGGAAGTCCACCTCCCACACAGCTGTCAACAAAGAGGAAATCTCTGTCAGCACATCAGCTCCCTTCAGAGCTGAATAAATGTCAGATGTTCTTTCCACAGCCTTTTGCTCTGCTATAACCATCTGTATGCAAATAGCCTGTTGAAATTCTGTGCCCTACAGTCACTGCCAGGCATCTTTGGAATTCTACTCACAGTCACACTGGAATTTGGACATCTTGGTTATTACCAAGATAAAATGTAACCAACAGCTCTTAACTTCCTGGTCAACCAACTATGTTTACTTTCTTCTGATACCTGCTCTGAATGAACATTGATCCAGTGTAAAATGTTGTCAAAAGGCAAAATGCAAACAAAACACAAAAACCAGACTGAACTTGAAAACAGATGTTCTGATTAAAAATGAAAGTCTGATGCAGGAGTTTATGCATGGCTGTATCTCCTTCTTGTATTGGTAGTTTTCAAATCAGATGGAAACTAATATTTGACCTTAACTAAGCTTTTTATTAGTATTGGATCTTAACATTGGACTGATTTTGTCCATATATGTGGATTTCTTATAGTTTGTAAATGACTGTTCTTGTTTTTCACAGGTCTCACGGGACCTTGTGTGCTTTTTGCAGCTGGACCATGTCAGTGTTTACTATGGACAGGACTATCGCAACAAATACAAAGCACCCACAGACTATTGTTTAGTACTAAAGGTAACACTGCAGCAATTGGGTATTCTTCGAATACACTTCTACTACTTCTGGATGCTTTTTGGTTTATTTTCCTCTAGTTCTTATTTACAACATGACCAGTAGTGACCAGTTGTTCCCTGTTCTCTGTGCTCCTTGTGACTTTGTAAACGTTTTCATATTGCCCTGTTTTATTTCCAAACTGATGAGTGGCAGTCTTATTTAACTGTTCAAATGTACAATAAACTCTTATTTTCCATTTGGCAACTCTATACCTTAAAACAATTTAGGTTCAGTGAGATAATACCCCTTGAAATGCTGGCTTCAGGGGCTTCCCATCTTCTCAGAATGTAGGTCCAGAAATTTGTATTAGAGATTCAAGTCTACCCTTATTGCCCAACCTGAGAGAAAGGCGATGCTGTAAAGGAAGAAGATTCTGAGTATAAAGGACAGGTAGAAAGAACAAATAGCAGAAAATGTTATAAAACCAGTGACCTGATCTTAAACTGTGAGATTAATTACTGGAGTTATTTTAATTGCATCAGCACATCTCCCAGTTTCTCTAGACTCCCACACAGGATTCAGAATGGTGTCAGTTTCTGCAAGATAACTGGGTGCAAAGCTATTTTAAAACAGGTTTTCACACTGTGTTCACAGCAAGTAAAGTGTCTTCATGTATTTGAAAATGGTGCCAGTAACAAGGGGTGGTTATAATTGCACTGTTCCCCTCCCTGATCTGTAGCTCATGTGGTGTTGTACATGTCAGTACATCAGACTGTTTTATGTACCTGCATTGTGGGGCTGTCCACTGCCTGAAAAAAGCATTTCATCTTCCAGTAGACAGGGCAACTTGCATTTGAGCCCACTGAGAGGCAGATACTGAGTATTAAATATTGGACATAATATTAAGGGAGAAAACACAGCTGAAACTGGAGATGTTTTCCATGTTCTTATAGGTCATTGGTGCAGCTAATTGAATGCAGCCAAGAATATCAGTGTGTGTAGGTATTTATAAATTCCATGAAGTAAATTGATTTCTTCTGCTTACACATCATTTTCTGTCTATATCATTTGGACAGGTTAATTGTGAATTATTTTTTCAGACTTGTGAAGTAATTGTTCGTGCTTCTATAGACTCTTCTTTATGCATCATGGCTTGGCTTCACGAACAAAGCTTTGGGAAGGGCTCTACCCACGCTTGCTGCAAGCGCGCTGATGGCTGAAAAGGCCAATGCGAGATAGGCAAGTCTGGTTGCAAAAGGCACAGCAGAAAGTCTCCATAGGCAGTGTTGGTGAGGCACGGTTCTTTCTGCGTTGTCTTTTCTCCTCGAGACTCGTTCTGCGTGCGTTCTCAAAGGAAGCAGCAGCGTTATGGATGGTGTGTCTCCATGCCTCCTGATTGGAGGCCAGAGTGGACCATTGATGGTAGTCAATATGGCCAAGGCTGAGGTATTGTTTCATGGGGTCCTTGTATCTCCTCTTTGGGGCTTCTCTCTTGCGGCAGCCGGTGGCAAGTTCCCCATAGAGCACGATCCTAGGGAGGCCATGATCCTCCATCCTGGAGACGTGCCCTGCCCAGCGCAGCTGCGTTCTCAGCAGCATGGCCTCAAGAGTTGCCTCTTCTTTATGCAACCTGTATGTGAAGGAGGCTGATAGTGAAAAATAGAAGCAATTATCTAATATAAGAAAGTCTGTTATATATATATTCTTGACTTCTGAATTGATAAATACACCACCTTTGCTTTTTTTTAACCATGCATTTGGGAGCTGCAAGTATTTTAGATGATAGCCCTGTATCAGTAGAGTGGGAACCTGGAACACTCTACAAGCTGAAAATGGAATTATGCATAACAGCATGTCATTTGGGGAGTATTTGTTTTCCCCTAGGGTGTTCTTTTTGTTTGAGTTTTTTGGTGTTTTTTTTTTTAATGTGACAAAAAGGTGAAATGTCAGTTGTCTCCCTCAAGCAGTGAGTTAGTCTAGAAGTACAGAAGACTGTTGGTAGGTAGAATGTACTAAAGCCCTATAACAATGAAAGACTTGCCCTTTCTTAGTGTTTCAAACCTGCAATCAGTGCCCACAGGATGCACTGCCAATCTGGGTGTGAAGCAATCCTCACTGAAATTCACCTCCTGAAACAGTCTGAAACATTTTTAACTGGGCTCACATGCAGTCTACTGTTGAAGAGCTTCCAGCAAGAAGTTTGTCTGTGTAGACCTCAACAGCTAAATGGCTTTCCTTGCACTCCTAGCTATTAAAATATTGATGAGAGTCAACAATTTTTCTGCAGCATCCTCAGATCCAGAAGAAATCCCAGTATATCAAGTATCTTTGCTGTGATGATGTGAGAACTCTGCACCAATGGATCAATGGCATCCGCATTGCTAAGGTAACCTCCAGGCAGTCGTGCGCCGTTGTCATGAGTAGTTCTCATTGCCTGTTTAAAATATAGTTACTTGGCAAAATACATATTAAATCTAATTTCCCTCTGTTAACTGCTCTGGACATGAACTGTACAATCTTCTTAGGCATTTAATTCCCTGGCAAAATTACTAGGCTTTGTTGTTACAATAATTCAGTAATTGGTCCCTTTCTTCTTGTTTCTGCTGTCCTCCTTTCACATGACAAAGTTCTAACTGACACACATCATGGGTAGATTTTAGCCAATGCCCTTACACATTGTGAAAAGACAGCTTATGGGAAAAGAGGACTTAGAAAACAGAGTTATTTCCTAAAATCTGCAGCTTGGCTTAGTGTTTATTCATTGGACCATTTCTTGCTTGACACTGTCTCTTCCAGCATAAGTAAATTGTTTTTCTTTCAGTAATTCACGAATAATAAAAAAACCCTATTGCCTGAGCTCCTTAACAGAGAGCCTGTTGCTTTCTGGAGGGGGAAGAAAGTTGCCCTAGAGAAGTCAGAGGTGTGGAGCTCAACAGTCTGAGAAGGGTGCATAGCCTTATATACAGTTGTTAAATTTGTTTGTCCTTTTGCTTAGTATGGGAAGCAACTGTACATGAACTATCAGGAGGCACTGAAGAGAACAGAATCGGCATACGACTGGACTTCTTTGTCTAGTTCCAGTATCAAGTCAGGCTCCAGCTCATCTAGTTTGCCAGGTAATAATGTGATCTATCTCCTAGTACAAAGATTTAATTACCTTTTTTGTCATCTTCTGTCTGAACGCCTCAAGAGACACTATTGCAGGAAGTGGACCATTTCTCCAAAGTCTTTTGTGCTATGTTTAGTCTGAAACACAGATTCTTTTTAAAATAAAAACACGTAAAAAGCTATATTGTTATATTACTTGCAGGGGTGTATGTATTTGAAGCACTTAGTACTTTCTCGTTCACCTCCAAAAAAGAGTGTTATTCTGATACTGAGGAGATGTCATTTTGAATTCCTGACACCTCTGTGTTCACCTGTTGGAAGAATCAAATTTATATTGTAATGATGCATAGAATGTGCACGTGTGGCTTTTAAACTGCTTTTGTTCACTGAAATATTTGCAACTGGAAAATGAGAAATAGTCTCTGCCCAAAGGCAAAGAGCCAAACAATCTCTTCAGAGGCAAACTTTGAAAATACGGTTTCTGTTCCTATGTCAAACTGTGCATGTCTGCAGTAATATGTCCTCTCAACAGGACTGGGACTGACTTTTTGTTGCACATAACAGTTTAAAAATTGATGAATGGTTTATATAGTGTCATTGCTCTGTTCAGAGCTGACTGGTGCTTTGCCCAGGTTATTCTGAGCCCTCAGGGGCTAGATTCATTATTGAAAATGTGCTATTGTGTGAGTGCTTTGTCCTCTGTAGATACAGGTCAGGAATTAATGCTGCTGAGCTGGACAGGTTCAGAAAGTAGCCTGTGAGAATGAGCTAAGCAAATTCAGCCTAAGTGGGAGGGCATCTTTTCAGCTGTGTGGCACAGCTTGCCAGCTGTAGCAGTAAGATATTGATTACTGACAATTTCTCCATCCAAGCTGGATGTTTTTCTGATCAAGTGTCTCTTGTAGGGAGCTGAGCCACAGCCCCCGAGCCGTGCATGGTCTGCCAGAGCTGATACTCTTTTTTTCCTAGGACAGTTTGGGATTGCACAGAAAGCAGGTGCCACACTGAATAACTGGTTTGGCAGTGGCTGCTACTGTCTTTTCAAGACACCCTGTGGACCCAAAGCCTCATCTGTATTGGCTAGTTGCAGGAAGTGCATCATTCCTTCTTTTTTGCTGAGGAATGGGTCATTGGTAGCAGGCTGCTGCCTTGGCTGGTGTAGTTTGCCTGTCTTCTGCCTGTGTCGAGTGTTTGTTTCAGAGATGGTGCTGGGAAGGAGTGCTGGACAGAGCAGATTGTATGCACTGCATAAGTTGTGGCTTTTCCCACAGCGCAGGAGCTGTTGGGTGCCGCAGAACCTACACAAATGCAGTGTGTCTTTACTGTGAAGCATCTCTGACACACTGCCATCTTTGTGCAGCTTTAGGTTTCATTGATACCAGGGGACTGTTGCATTGTTTTATTTTCCACACAGTAATGGCCTGAATGTGAGCTACAGTAGTAACTGGGAGCAATGTCCTTTGGTGGGATAACGTTTAACAAGTGTGACCAATAAGTATCACACAGAATTGCATTATAAACATCCTGACTTTACGCTTACATTCAGAAACATATGCTGTTTCTTAATTTTTTTTTTCTGAACAGAATCTCAATCAAATCATTCTACTCAGTCTGACAGTGGAGTTTCTGACACCCAGCCAGCTGGACATGTCCGTTCCCAGAGTATTGTCAGCTCCATGTTCTCTGAGGCCTGGAAGCGAGGCACACAACTGGAGGAATCCAGCAAGGTAACAAGAAGACTTTAGTTTGAGAACTGACACCCAACTAAATGTACAAGACAGAGTGATTTATCTCTTCCACCTCTGTCTTGAGTGGCATTTCTTCTTTTTTATTCTTGCGTTATTGATTTACACTGTTATATCACTGTTTTTTAAGGGTTCATTTTTCAGGGAATTCTGCCTGGTACCTTCTGTTCTTGCTTTTATTTGTGTGCACAAAAGCCCTCTGTTCTTTGGAGGCATGATACAGCCCTTCTCACAGAGTCATATGAACTAATGTTGAATGAAGACAAAATAAAAAGATAAGCTATTAACAAGTTGAATGAAATTCTTTCACTAAAGTCTTTCTGCAGTTAAGTAGCTACATCTTTCCATTGTAAAGATGTAAATAACTGAGACCTGAAGGCAGGTATATCTATCTTGAAGTGCTTCAGTACTTCTTACTCAGAAGTTTTCTGTTTTATAAAGTGGAAATGGAAACAGTAACCTCGGATATGGTGAAAACAAAAGCACTGACAGCAGTTGTGAATTGAGGCAGACTTGGTATCTGCTCTTGCTGGTAGAGAATTACAAAAAATTTTAACTCATTGAGCCCAGGACTCAGGTCTGTTGTGATTTGGTTAGTTTTCTCTTCTTTCTGGGGTAGCTGACTGGTGTCATTCCTAGGAAAGATTTACAAACACAGCAGAAATTCCACTTATGCTGGTTTGTTGTCAGGTTCAAAGGAGTCTCCAGGTTTGAGAACAGCACTGATGTCACTCACTGTAGTACCTGTGTGTGGAATTACACTGACAGGACACTGAGCAGCTGTCTTTATTTCTGTCAGTTCTGAACTTTCCCCAGACCCCACATTAAAGCTTTTTAAAACTAAAACCATGGGTCACTACACCTGGCACTGGTGCTTCAGACAAAGAACTAAAAATAAGATAAAACATCACATTTTCACATAAGAAAGCATGTGTGACAATGTGAAAGCTGACATGACTGCATTCGTTGGGATTCATAACTTTTCTTCAGTGCCTGCTGGCTTGGAAATAGTCTGGTTCTAAAAGTGATATAATTCCCAGTCCAGGAATGTAACTTGCTAAATTGTCATCCAGGTTTTTCTACTGCATGAGTGCAACACCTGGTGCATGTCCATCAGCAGATGGCTTGTGCATGGGTACAGGGTGCATCCTTTCTGCACAAGGTGGGGCACTTGCTAGCAGGTATCTGACAGATGTGAGAGTCCTGCTGTGAGAATGGTGTTGTTACTGTTTCCTTAGGTTTTGGTTTCAGTGTTAAAATCCTGCTGCTACACTGTGAGTTTGAAGTTTACTACCAATGGGGTCACTGTTGTTCTTACTAAGTCTGTAGTGCTGCTGACAATTGCTCATTTACATAAACACTAAGAATTTTTGTTATCTGATTAAAGCTGTTTTAAAAATAAAATATTCAGAATGCTTCCTCTTGAGGGCCATCCATGTATCAAGATTTCATCAATTTAAATTCCTTTTTGTGCACAAATCTAAGGAAAGGTGTATTTCCTTACCTCATGCATAACACAGGTAAATGGATTGCCCTAAAACTTCCAAAGAATCCAAATTATAGGAACCATGTAAAATTATTGTTTTGAAAACATGTTAAAAAGTTCTGAGTGCATTGGTGACAAATTTACCCTCAGTGAGACCACAGTCCAGGTCTGGCCCTTTCCCTTCTACAACCCTTGTCACCCTCGGCTCATTCCCCTGGACAAGCAGGGCAGGACAGAGCATGCTTTGGCTTGGCAAGGACCTGGTGTTGATGCTGGATCTCCAGCCAGGTTGTTGCACTGTCTGGCTAGTGGTTAACAGGTTAATAATGGGTGAGTTCTGCCCACTATCTCCTCACTTACCAGCTGCCAGTAACTAAGTTGAAAACATACTGAGATTTCCATGAGTTTGTCATATTTGACCTAAATTTGCTAACTGGTTCAAAAGCAATTAGTATGGGAAAAGAGATGACAAACAGTTGAGTTGCAAGAGTTTGTTTTCTTTGGAAAAAAATAGCTAAAGAAAAGTTGATCTTTTGAAAAATAGATACTATTGTTTTTATAGCATTTCTGGGAATTCCAGATACTCGTGAAGTTGCATGTTACAAATATGAATTGCTAGTATGCAGTAAGTAATTTCTCAAGATACACAGAAGGACATCACGTAGTTATAAGGCCAAAAAAAGCATGATAATATCTTTCAAGGTTCTTCTGTAAACAAAGTATCACTGAGTATGTTTCTGGATGTGGAAATTTAATTTGATTCTTTGGAGATGGGAGGGGCTCCTCCTCCTCAGAAGCACAATAGTCTTTTCCTTGTCATGAGTGTTTAATTTGCTTATTGTGAAGATTACTGTCTTCAATGGGTATGAAGAAAACTCCCTCTTTCAAATTAAAAAAAAAAATTCTAATTTATAAAGAAATGTTTCTCAAATGCAGCTAATCCATCCACTTTGTATTTTGAAGGATTGCCTTTGCCCAAAGAATACCTCATTCATCTGTTCACATTGTTCACAGTTGGGCAGTGAAGATCATTATGCCTTCATTTGCTTGTTAGATTTTGAACACACTATTTCAAGTGGGTTGCTGCAACAAGCATCAAAATGCATGCTCACTGTGTCTGCTGTAAGGGACAAATTTGTGATTGTCCAGGGTCTTGCCATCCAGGGACAGCTATTGTTACACCTTCATCTCCCTCTCTGTTTTATGCCGCTTTTATTTTTCCTGTCGCCTTTTGCTGTCTCAGGTGTCAAAAGTGAAGCTCAGCACAACTAAGGGCAGCACACCCCTGGTGCCTTAAACAGGGCCCAGTTAAGGTTAGGTGGTGCTACTTGAAAATTCATTAACCTGGGTGATTGGTAGAATGGTAATTTACAGACTAACTCCTGTTTTGTAACATGAACACCTTGATTTAGTTCCAGAACTGTTAATGTTCTTGCCTTCCAGACCTAATGTGGCAGGAACAGGCACAACCAACCCATGCGTGTTGTAAAACCACTGTTGTTTCTGACTCTAATCCTTTTGGTGGAGTTCTGGGCATGTAGACACTCTGTGCACCTGTGTTTAGAACCAAGTGATATGCAAACCTTCTCTGGCAGTGCAAATGAGCATAATTGGGCTAACTTATTGCAAAGTATCTACTAATAAGGTAAAGGTACCTGGTTTGGTCCCTTGCCATGGTGGTGTATTTCTAATGCATGTTTCTATGCTGTGCACTGGGAAATTCTCAACTTGGCTTGTAGCCAAACCACTTTGCATTAGGAGGATGTTTATAGATTTGAGTAATGCAATAATTGTTTTGTAGGCTTTCGGTTTTAGACAAACAACTTAAGCAAAACCCTTTGAGTAGACTGAAATATTGCCTTCTGCTTTCCCATTGCTCCTTCCCTTAGTCAGCTTTTCCCTGTCTTTCCTTAATTTTTCTACTTAACGTAATAGTTGCATGTATAACTTTTCTTTACCAAGCTAACTTTCTTTTGCAGATGTCTAAACATTTCCTTCTGGAGAAATTTTCCTAGGAAACCTCAGTCCTCCCTCTTTTTCCTTATTTTTCCCCTTGCCAGTCTTGGGGACCGGAGCATGTGCAGGAGGAGGATCTCATAGTATTCCTGTGTAGAGCTTGCTCGCAGTGTGTTTTAGAGCAGTTCAGGATTCCTGCATTTGTTAGCACCGAACAGTGTAAGGCCTGAGCTAACCCGTGTATAGACTGGAGATGCTCAGGGAGGCCGGGTGTGGTTTGGCTGCAGCCGTGCTGGGCTGGGCTGTCCAGTCCCCTGCTCTGCCCGATGCCTCTGCCATGGCCTGCGGTGCTCGGGGACTCGGTTTGGGTCACTGCACTTGCCCGGAGGAGGCCGGTGGTCCTCGCTGGGTCCCGCTGCCCGCCCGGGGCGTACCGAGGCT
The DNA here is from genome assembly GCA_013396735.1 of Grallaria varia. Taxonomy (NCBI): domain Eukaryota; kingdom Metazoa; phylum Chordata; class Aves; order Passeriformes; family Formicariidae; genus Grallaria; species Grallaria varia. Next base: position 171,744 of record VWZG01009763.1, on the reverse strand, counting down.
GGCAGAGCTGCTCCCCC